>PVIY010022420.1:0-40879 GCA_004026745.1 Myrmecophaga tridactyla
CCAGCCAGCCTGGTCAGTGCCCCAGGTTCGTAAGTGAGCTCACACTACCATGTGGAGATAGGAAAAGCCAGCCCAACTTAGCCCAACCCAGACTGCCTGCACACAGGACTGCAGGCAAATAAATGATTGTTGTCTTAAGACATGAAGTTTTGGGGTGGTCTGTTATGCAGGGAAAGGTAAGTTACACATTGACCTTCTCGTCACATTTGTAACCAAACACGGAGAGTTTTGTTTTTCTATTTTTCTATATGCTCAGTGAGCCACTACTCGCAGAGACTTGTCAGGCATAAGCAATGAGAGGGACAGGCTGGCCCTGCTGGCTGCTGGCCACTGCCCTGGAAGCCGCCATCTGATCTTCATAACCAGCCAGAAGAAATGCCCCCAGGGAATGTGGGGGAGGCCTTGTTTATGGAAACAAAGTAAGGCCCTTACCTATAAGCAACATTTCTACTATAAGTATATTTTTAGGAAGGCAGGCTCATTTGAACCTATCTATAGTAACTGACAAATCATATAGATCACAGAGCCTCAGATCTTAAATTATCACTTAGAGCAGACAACTTCCTTGAACCAAAATGTAAGGTGATTTTAAATTGTCTAGGATAGACAGAGCCACGTACTCCTGTGCTGACAATGTGCTGTGACACAGGCAACAAGTTAACCTGAGGACAGAAAATCACCCTGTCCTTCCCTTCCTGATGGGTCTATGACATACAGCTTGTCCAGTGGGATACTTAACAGAAATAACCCCCAAGAGGCTTCCCATCCTTACCCTTATAGGATACACAACAGCTTCTTTGACTAACTGCTTGGCTGCATCAAGTCCAATAATGTCATTCCACTTTATGTTTGGATTATGGAGATAAATGTCCTGCAATGCACATTTGATCATTTTGTTAAAACTAACGTTTGCCTTTATAGCTATAATAAACATAGGAGTGGGAGAGTACTTGACTTATAATAGGACATAAAGTGCTGGTGATAAAAACCGTTCATATATATATATATATATATATGTATATATACATTGTCATTTGAGGTTAGTTCACCAAAGGGATGCCATGAAAATATTCAAAGATTTTCCCTGGAGAAACTATTTATGATAGAATATGGTACTTTCAGGGGAAAAAATCCTAACGATGGACTGTACCTGTCTTCAGTCAATAGCAAGCCATGCTGATTTACAACCATAATCAAAGAAGCTACAGAATATGCCCTCAAATTACATTAGCTTTTACTGAGAAACATAGTTGCTAGCCAGTGCCTGGCTTCTCTCTTGCTCCTTGATCTCACAAACACTTTTTTAATTTGTTGCATAAAAAGAGATAATGCTCCTCTGAAAGCAATTTCTCTTTTTCCCCAGTGATTGTTCCCCACTTCACTCAGGAGCAATTGCTTCTACAAAATTCAAGGAAGCCGACAGCTGAGCAAAAGTGTAGTTTTTGCCTCTTATAGTACAGCCCTGTAGCAACCATCTAGGATAGTCAATTAAGTTGGCTTTTACTGATAACTAATTTACAGTTTCCAAACTTCGATTTCACAAGACGCCTCAGAACAGCCACTCAGGGGCCTTTCTTGGTTGGAGCTATTTCAGGCAAACTGGATATTTTAGAGTGTTACATTTGGGGGTGGGGGGGGTGGGAAAAAAAAGCCTTCTATCCAAAGTCATTTTGAGTGACTACAAAACAATCTGGAAACTATTTTTTTAATTTAAATTTTTATAGGTAATACATGCAGATAGTTCAAAAATATAAAAATATATTTAATCTTTTAAAAACACTGGTAAGATTCTCTGCTCCCACTCCTGTGCCCTATCCATTCAGTAACCATTTTATTGAAGAAACTATTCCTATAAGTGATTTTGGTAATGCATAACAATTTACTGAATGGGTACAGTGAAAGGACTTTTCCAAGATCTTGGAAGAGTTCACCCTGTCATTAGAGCCTGGATCTGCATCCTGGCCTATCAGCAATTCACATCCTTACTATGGCTTTCTTAGGGAAAGTTTCTGGGATGCATCTACCTTTTCAAGGCATCCATAGAGAAGAGCAGTATTTCTTGCCCTCTTTTACAGTTGAGGTTGAGTTCCACATGTAAGTGTTTAATTTCCCAATACAAAGTTCCTCCTTATATCAATCCAAAGTTATCATTAGTCAGGACTGCCTGGAGAGGTAGTGAGCTCCCCATCACTGAAAGCATTACCTCCCAGGTTAGGAAGGATTCCAGAGGGCAATATTTCAGGCCACTTTCACTCTACGATTCTCTCAACACTGGTCATGTTATCCTCTATAAAATGGTAATGAAACTATAGGTTTTTGTGGGTATAAAAATTATGTTTCTCTATTCTCTTAGGGATCTGGATTACCACAGCCTGGCTCCATTATTTATCCTCTCTCACCTGTAATAACTTCATAGCTGGTCTCCCCATCTCCATTTCTTTGATACCCCTATCCACCCACCACCCATCCACATACACGCTGTCATTAGAACATGCTGTGTTAAAAAGCACATTTGATTATTCCTTTCTTTTGATGGACATCTTTCAAAAATCTTCCATCTCCTACAGGCTGATTCCTAGCCCTGGGTCCTGCTCATGGACCTTTACTCAGGAACCCCGGCCTCTCTCTCCATAATCATTTCCCATCACTCCCTGCTTCATACTTTGCCTACCAGAAACCCTACACAAGCTATACTATTTCACATGTGTATCTTGCCCCAGAATACCTCTCACCTTCCTCCTTCCACTCTTTTTCACATAGCTCTTCCCTGTGTATCCTCTTCTTTACCACTTTCCCCATGCTTTGGCACAAAATACCCCTCCTTTATGCTCTCAAAGTGTGCTTGGCCCATGGGGTGAGAAGCTCCTGTGGGCAACCGCTGTGCCTGCTGAGCTCATCGCCGGGTATCCAGCCCAGCAAGACCTGTCACAAAACAGGTGTGGAACTGAACAGGGAGCCAGAGAGAAACTTCCTCTCCTCAGAGTAGCTGTGCATTTCTCATATCATTTTAAATCTCTCTCTGAGCCTACCTAGGTTTCAGTCTTTCATTAAAAAGAACATTGGAAATTAGAAAAGAATCCTATAATTTAGAATCAGTTCTCTTCCCAAGTACTTGCCCAGTGACAGAGCTAGAAAGAGGAGGAGCTGGACATCAAATCCAGGTTAACTCATGTGGAAGCCTGTGCCATTACCCATTAGGCTTCCCTGCCTTTAGATCCTGGGTACAGGCTTGAAAAACCAGTAGTCTGGATGGTAAACTCTTTCCCACTAATCCTGTTTTCATGGAAATTTTCAATTATGAAGTAATTGGAATTCTGGCAGCCGTTTCTAGGCTTTGACTTTTGGAGGAGACCCAGACATACTCTTTTTTCCTCTCAATGAGGCTTTCTTCTGTGAACTCTCAGCCATGCTATGGAACCTTTCACCTGTCCCTTCCTTTTTAAGTCTTTTTTTCCTCTTGGTTTTCTTGGCCTCTGTAGTGAGATAGTGGGCTTTTTATATTGTAATTTTATGATTCTATAATTTATTTATCATGCATTATTGTGCCTCTAAACAATATGAGTGCCTTTGCAAGTGGGGGTACTTTATAAATAAATGATCATATTTATTGTTATTAATAAAAGAAGCAGCCCACAATGCTCCAGGAGCCCCAATCTGCCTCTGTAAATTTGTGAATTGAATATCGGATCTTACCCGGCTCACCACGGCTGCCAATTCTCGCATCTCACTGTTCGTGCCAATAAATGCACTCAGAGGTTTCAGCAATCGTTCCTGTTGATAGGAACCAAAAAGCCTCACATTACAATATTGCTTCATAATTTAGGAAGAAAAACAGAGCACGGATCTTGATGAAACAAATGGTGGCAGGTTGCTACGACCTTTGACTTGATCTCAAGGTTTCACTGTACTCAAAATTCTATTTCTAAAGTTCATCTGGAATCTGACGAGTTGAAAGATGAATGTGACATCTCAGCCACTTACGGCGGGGTCTGGGTTACAGTCGAAGCTGTTCAAGGCTAGTTCGCTGCTTGCTCCCTTGATAGCGTCTGTGAGCAGCCCGTGGAAGTCAATGATTTGGCCCTGGAAGGGAATAATGGTTATTTACGCCATCAAAACATGAGGGGAAACCACATTAACAGCCCAGCTTCATTACATCAAGATGCATTTATGTACCTTGGTATGTAGGGCAAACTAAAGTTGGTTTTTAAAAGGTCTACACCAATATTGAACATGATTTCCTCAAGGTGGGGCACGTTAGAAAAGAAAAAAACTATTTTGTAAGTAAATTCTTCAGAATGAAGTTGATTTCAGTAACGATTCACAAGCATTTTCCAATTCTTGACACATGCCATCTGCTCCCTTACATGTCTGCTTTCCCTCACTTGCTTCATCACTTTAAAATGTTCCACACGTGGGCAGAACTCAATGGGCACAAGAATAAAGACAGTTCCTCCTGACTGATTATAACATGCATTTACTACTCACTAGCATGCGGAACACAGACCAGGTTGGCAGAGTACTTGGCAAGGGTCATTTGTAACTCATATAATACCTCTGCTAGGCAATCGTAAATATGGATGTTAAGGCCCAGAGACATTGTGATTTGCCCAGGGTCACACAGCTAACAAGGACAAAAGGCCAGGATTCAAACCCAGGTATCTGTCTCCCAGACCCATGGTCTTTCCACTGCCCCCTTGTCTTCCTAATGGCAAGAAGGGAAAAGCAGGCATACATGCAAAAACAAAACAAAAACAAATAATAATAAAACCCATCTTTTTTGAGTGTTTATCCTGTGCAAGGCCCGGTTCTAAGGCTCTCTGTTCATTATGCCTTTTAAAGTGGACAGTATGATTATTTCCAGTTAACAGAGGCAAGAGATAAGGCTTGGAGAGATTCTGCAACTTGCCAAGGTTACATAGGTGGGTTGCATCTGAGCCAAAGTTGTGAACCTAGTCAGGTGACCTCCAAAGCCCATGCCTTTAAGAACATGCCTAAATGTGCAGAGGGGCTTGGGAATCCTGAAGCTGGGGTCCCTGACATAACAACGGGAGACCCATTTTGGAGACTGGTCTCTGGCCATACACCCTCATTCAGTCTATGAACAGTTGAATGATAGGGAGAAAATTATTTATATTTTATTCTGAGGATATTTCAGCTGGAGAGTCTTTATAGCCAGATTCTTTCAAAGGTTAAATACTGGTTAAATAGTCCCTTCCTTGTGACTCAAACAAAAACATCTATTCATATCAACATGAGGATTCAAGACACTAATGCCACAAAGTTATGAGGCACAAAGGTGACTGAAAACACAATGAGAGTTGAAAAGGTGAGGAAATATTTTCCCATGAAAGGCATTGATTTTACATGGTTTCATTTCCAGCAATTACCAATAAAATTGAAGCCCTTAAAGGCAGCCAGTTCAGGCCAACAAGGCATCTTCATTTAATTTCTAGGGAAATGCTTCAGCCTTCACACACACACACACACACTCACTCACTCACTCACAGAGTTCAGTGAGGCAGAGAAGTGCTGGCCAGGACCAAGATAACAATCTAGTAGTTGAGAACTTGATTAAAGAAAGAAGGAAGTCTCTTAAATTAAGGAGATACAACCCTGGAGGTTACAATCAAGAAAGGTATGTTGACACTGATACTGCTTTTCATCTCCAAGTGACATGATTTAACCTACCTTTTACCTACATCTACCCAATCTGGGTCTTTCCAGTATGAGAAGATCCACTCTGTATTAACTGGGACTCCCATGGTTCACATGAAATTACATTGCAACCTGGAGTCATCCCTCCAAAGAGAAAGGTCACACCACCAACCAACTACCACAACAAGGCAAAAAAGAATGAACTCAAGGACACGACTCATTAAATAATGCAGGACAGTCACGCCAATGTCTAGCATTTTAACCACAGAATTTTTAAGCTTAAAGGATCAATGGAATCCATCTCTTCTAAACCCCTCAATTTATAATCAAGGAAACTAAGCCCCAACAGATATGGGATAGATAATCTAAGATCATTCATCCAAAGAAAAGAAGATTCCAGATCAGAACCCCAGCATTCTGATCCTCATCCAATGCTCTTTACAGTTTACCTCACAGCCAATTTGATCATCACACATTAACTTTTCTGTCTGTCAAAATAAGGTTTTCTATTTCCATTTCTTAAAAGAAAAGTCCCCCTTTGAGTGTTAGGTCCACAAATCCCACTCACTCTTTGTGGGTGGGCATTTTCTTCTCCACTGCCTCTGTTGATTCCTGATACGTTTAAGCCAAAGTCAGCATTCTCCATATGAATGTTATTGATAACCTCCTGAAGGGAGAGACAGTGAGAATTCAGCTGGGGGAAGCAACTCAGAAATGCACAATGAAACTGCCTATTCCATCATGCACCAAATATTACATACTGAATATCTATTCTATACATGATGAACCCCATGTGTTATTTGGCCACTTTTGTGTGGAACCCAACAAGATAAATGAATTATATGCCTATGGCCTATGGATGGGGCTATCCCTGGAGAACTGAGAAGACATTCCTGAATGTCCCCACCAAGCCATAGGCTCTGAGTGGCTTTTCCAATGGAGATGAAACAGTTGTCCCTTGATCCAGCCCTACTCACTGTTTATCTGTTCTCCTGGAACCAGAGATGCTTGTGGCCAACGGTGGCTGAGCCTGGAGATGCAGCAAAGCTAACCAGCCTCTTGTGGATTCATCCTGCCCCACCTGCACCTCCGTTATCCCTGAGTAAGATTGCCATGGGCAGAAAGGCAGACCCTCCTTGAGGGTGAGAGATTTCTTTCAACCAATTGAATTTCATGATTATTTCTTTCTATCGTGACATTAATTCTTTCTGTTCCTTTTCACCATTTCCACTGGTCCTCTTTCCAATGAAACCTGGCATGTTTTATTATAAGCAAGGAGGTTCTAGTTATAGATCTCCTGAGCCAGAAGCCATTAATTTCACCCACCTGCCAGGCTGTCTCCTTTTGCTGCCTTTCTACCCAAAGGCACAGAGATTGACCCCAGAAATTTCAATGTGGAGCTTTTGGATGGGGACCAGCCATGTGCGATTTGTAGAAACTCCAAGGGAGACTCTGAGACCCAGCCACTCATCCAGATTATCCTTGGCCTACACGTAGAAACTCAAGAATATACTTCAGGCAGGAAGACCTGCCATCTACTGGGACAGTCAAATGGCCCTCCTGCTCTGGCTGGACCTGGATCCCACCCCTCCAGGGCTGGTAACCCAGAACTCACACCAAGGGTATGGGTGGGAGGAAAAAGGAGACCTTCTACTCAAATTAAGAAACATAAGGAAATCTAGGGATTTGCCCATGATTTTAATATTGGGAGAAAAGCTACATTTTAAAATCATGCAGCAATTTTAAAAACATAGGTCCTCAAAAACTAAATAATTGTGACTTTTCTTTGGGCTATTTTTCAATATAGAAGTCAACTGTAATAATACCAATGTCAAGCCAACCTGACCTGTTTGGGATTCTCCTTTCTGAGAGATCTGGTGTCTCCTGTCTTCCCCACTGTGGTCTTGGATCGTGGCCTCTGCTGATTGATCTTGGGAAGATTTTGGCAACAGTCATTCATCACCCTAGTAGAAGGGAACAAAGACCTTGAAGGAAATTATTCTAACTATTTAATTTGAGGTAAATAAGCAATTAGCATAGACCCTTAGAGAGGGTGAGTTCTTGAGATATATGCAAGCAGATGTGCCCACTAGCGGCTTTCCAATTGCATCATCTGCCCACATTGTCCGTCTTGCCCTAACTCATTGGGATCTCCCTGTTAGGTTCCTCCAAGACAGGGATTGAGGGTCCACCTCCTCCTCAAGGCCCCCAACTCTCTGCTTCATTTCTTCTTCATACCACATGGCTTCCGCCCTTCTGCAAATGGCTCTGTGTTCTCAAGGACACATTACCTTATAAGCATTCTTCCATTGTTTCTTCCCACTTTCTCTAACAGCAGGATGGGAGTCTTCCTTGGATGTAGCCTACCTACTTAAAACACCTCCAATTGTGCTGCATTCAATAAACAGAAAAAGGAGCTTGTGAAAGGAACAAAAACCTGACCTCATCTCTGTTGTCACATATTCATATTTGCAAAAGACAATTTTCATGAGATATTGTTGTCTTCAAGCAAAATGAATTGATGGGATTAGAAGTCCAAATAGTGGCTAACTCTGATGGGGATGGAAAGTATTGACTGGCTACAGGGAAAGGGAGCCTGTTGGCAGGCTGAAAATGGTGGTGGTTACAAGGGTGCACACATGTATAAGGTTATCAGCTTGAATTACTTAATTTGACTGGACTTTATGCACTTCATTGCATATATGTTCAATAGCAATATAAAGTATCATAAATTTGTTCACTACATCCTCACAATTACATATAAAATTCGTATTGGAATATTCATATTCTTAGCTGGAGGACAACATCCACAGAGAGTCATGTCTTGCTCAGGGAACAGAACATGGACATATCATAAGTTGTTTAGTTCTCTAAGCTCTTTTGTCCCTATATGCAAGGTACATTTGTAGAAGATTTACTAGAAGAATTTTCTCCCATGCTGTAAGTAATCTCAGAGAGTTGCTATTTTGATTCTATTTCTTTGTGAGAAATAAAATATTGAAAAAGTTGTTCATGCCTAATATAAATAGACAGCCATTTGGCCAGCAAGACTGCCCATGCCACCAATACGAATATCGACACATAGGGTTGTGGGTTGAATTACATCCCTAAAAAGACATGTGGAAGTCCTAACCTGGTCTGTGAGTATGAGCTTACTTGAGAATACAGTCTTTGTACATGTAACCAAATGAAGATGAGGTCTTTGGTGCCTTTGTAAGAAGAAAGAAGAGAGATTTGTACATAGAAACATACATAGAAGAAAGAGCCATATGAAGATGAAGGCAGACATTGGAGCGAGGCAGCTACAAGCCAGGGAACAACAAGGACTGCCAGCAACCACCAGAAGTTGGAACAGGCAAGGAAAGATCCTCTCCTAGTGCCTTTGGAGGAAGCACGGCTCTATTGAAACCTTGATTTCAGACTTCTAGCCCCTAGCACTGTGGAGAATACATTTCTGTCATTTAAGCCACCCAATTGGTGGTACTTTGTTATGGCAGCCACAGGAAACTCATACATATGGTAACCCTGATGTCAGACCCAATGGGGCGGATACATTGAGGTACACAGGTGGTAGTTCCTTAGGACCTCTGTTTCTCATCTGTAGAAAAGAAATAAGTATATCTATCCTTTAGGCCTTTTGTAAGCACAAAAATGAAATACCTATGAAATGACTACCAAGTCCTTATTAATAGCATTGATTTAAATGCAGTAAAGTTATATATATATTTTGTTAAACTTGCCTCAATATCCTTTTGGGCTGGCAGGGAAATGGGACTCTATTTTCCCACTTTGATTTCCCATTCAAGGCAACTGATCCATAAGATTGGCTTCAATATGACCAGAATCAAGCCCATTAATGAGCAAAACAATGCAATCCCATTCAATCAGACCTGATACTTGTAAAATTCTTCCTAAAATAGAACCACATTCATTCCACTTTACTATTCATAGGTGTACCCCATAGAATTTTTTTTTAATTGACAAGCCAAACCAACATACAAATATGAACATTCTTAACATACAAACATTCCATACATGGTGTACAATCAATGGCTCACAAAATCATCACATAGTAATATATTCATCACCATGATCATTTCTTAGAACATTTGCATCACTCCAGAAAAAGAAATAAAAAAAAGAAAAAATGCATACATATCATATCCCTTACTCCTCCCTCATTGGCCACTGGTATTTCCATCTACCCAATATATTTTAACCTTTTGTTCCCCCTATTATTTTTCTATGCCCCTTACCACTCCCCTTCATTGATCACTAGTATTTCAGTCTACTCAGTTACCCCATAGAGCTTTGCAGAGAAGGTTCAATCCCCTTTTAGAGGATGAAGACTGCTACTGCCTTGTTCCCGGGATTCTCTCCTCCCCAAGGGCTTCTGTTCTTCAAGCACAACATCTCCAGTTGCTCTGTTTACACTGTTGACTTGTGTGGCACCTTCATTAACTCAGAATTCTAGGTCTCTGATTTTGTAATGGTGGAGCTATTTGTTGTGAACCTGTGGTTAGAGCTAAAACCTTATTCCATAATTTTTCATTTTGTGCATTTTGGGCCCATCTTCCAAATTGTTAAGATCTTTGGATCCTAATTCTGTCACTGATCACATTAGCTCACCTTTCCATGTATGGGTCACCTGCAAATCTGTAAACTTGCAGCTTGTTCTCTGGTGTGCGATACAAGAATTAGGAAAAGGTCCTTTCATTTGTTAACAGCTAATCCCGTGACTCAATCTCTTACTTTAATAACTAACTTTGAGTGCAAAATTGTGAACAGAAACACCATTCATTAATTTTCTAATTATCCTTCCTGACTCCAACCATTTGCTAGCCAACCTTTGCCCCTGCCATGGACAGGCATCTACCCAGAGAGGAGCTTACCTCAAGGTGTCAAACATGCCCCCAAACTTTGTCCCTAATATGAAACAAAGCACCCCAATAATATACACTATCAGAATTTCCTACCCAGTAAAGAATGCTAAGGAATTTCCAGGTGTGAACGTGTGGTTGAAAAAAATCAGAACCTGAATGTATTCCAGAGTGGGCTCTTAAAATACTCTTTGCTGTCTCTATTCACAAGTAGTTACCATTTATTACTAGAGTCTGAGTATTTATGGAAACTATAAATAAAAGGAAACACTTTGGTCAAAACAATAAAACTGTTCCTAAAGAATAGTACAAAGCAAAGCTAGCCTTAAGCATGAGTGTTATTGTAAGGCATACACAGGCCCCATGGCCATTTTTATAAGCCACGCCATGCAGCCCTAGAAGGTATCTTTATCCCTTCGTTCTTGGGCTGCAGACAAGGGAATTGGATTCACAAGAGCAGGGAACATAGCAGGGGCTCATAGGGCCTGATATGTTGCTTATGATCACAACTTATGATTTTTTGTTTCAGTTGCATTTAGAATTTTTAAAAATTCTGTTCACTGCCCAAATGGTTCTGTGGTTGTTAACAATCAAACATGGGGTTCTCTGCCCAATGTGCATAGCAGCCAATCTATGACACTGGGGTTTCAAAGAGTTTATTGCCACATGAAGCAAGGAAAACAGCCTAGGGCCCTAAAATCTGCCTCCCTGAACTGTAGTAATGCTGATAGCTTTATAGTATCAAAAGATAGGCAGGTTTATGATAATGAGTGTAATGGCTAGAAATGATCTAATTATGTGAGCATGCACAAATTGATTACATACCTAGTCATAGAACATATGGAAGAAAATGCTAACCCTAATATGATGATGGGCATGATTTTTATTATAATGATGTATAAGTCACTTATAAGTTAAGTTTTAAGCTACTGTGCATGTCAAGTGGGCCAATTATGGTTAGATATAGCTTCGTCTAGGAAGACAGTTTAGAAACTGGAGTAGGTTGTTCTGGGCTGACTCAAATGCCCTTCATTAGTAAACATTTAGGGGTTGTCATTGTGATATAAGACTCTAAAGTTGTAAAACAGGAAAAGGGGGTACAAGCGGGGCCAAGGAGGAGGTTTTTACAGTCACAATATAAAGATTATATAGTTATATAATTATTGTCAAAGATCAAGGCATCTGGGTTACAGTTTGGTGAGTTTTAGTAGTTTCAGGTACCTTTTGGTTATTCTACAATACACTAAAAAGTAAAGGAAAAGGTAACTATTTAATGAGTCATCACAATCATTTGTTAACTCTTAATTTCTCAGTTACATGTCCCTAGAGCACCCAACTTTAACCTTTCTCTGAGGTTTAGGATTTATTATAACAGCAAAGAACCCCAGGCCCTGATGCTCCAAAGCTGACCATCCTTTTACAGCAGTGCCCTCAGGTATTTATAAACAGCTAAGAAAACAGGAATATGTTTTGGGAGTGGGAAGAGAACAATGAAGGAGGACACTTAGGCAAGTGTGGGACCTACTGAGGAAGAATATGTCCACCCAGAACAGTCAAGAGGCAGAGGGCTCCAATCAGGTGCTACAAGTCCCAAAGGAGATTACGAATTGAGATGCTGGAGAAAGGAACACAAGGTGAAAAGAAGAGGGAAAGTAACTGAAGAATAGGTGCATAGCAGGCCAGCCTTGAGGAAAGTGGCAGTGTGAGCTCAAACCTCCTGGTTCACTAATTATCTTCAAACATGGGAGGGCATATGATCTGGGAGTGCTCAAAGAAATTACACATATGATTAGGGGGAAATAACTAAAGATTGGGAGAAGGATCAAAGGAGAAGGAGGAGTTATAACGGAGAAGATAGGATTTAACAAATGATAAGACTGCTGAATCATTATATTAATTTCTCTTAGTCTCCAGTGTCTTGGAGGAGCTAGAAGAAAAAATGTAAAATTGTGGAACTGTAATCCATACCAAACTCTGAAATCTGCTCTATAATAACTTGTTACAATGTACTTTGAAATTTACTTTTGTATATATGTTACATATCACAATAAAAAATGTTTATAAAAAAGGGTGGGGGAGTAATATTTCCTGGGTACTCACTATGTGCTAGAAACTTACTGTGTGCTAGAAACTTACTGTGTGCCAGAAACTTGTAAGTTACAGAGCCAAAAACAGAAAGTGGGTCTTGCTTTTTATCTCTGAGGTCCATACTTTTATACCACATGACTTAGAAAGATAGGGTCCCACTGGATGCAGTGATTTACAGTAAAACCAGGAGAACCAACCGACATTGGCCCAAGTCTTGGACAGCTGTAGTAAGAGAGGGACCCAAGGCTGAGCCTACCGAGGTCGCATGACCACAGCCTAGTGTTGCTGGTAGACAGTCATGGATCTGTACTGGAAAATCTTCTGGAAGGGGATCCCACAAATTCCTAGAGTTGAGCTGGTTAAGAAGAATTACCATTCACTTTACCTTCTGGTCTTCCCTCCACTTCTTTGTGGTAAATTATTTTCTGCTGTAGCAAAATAAATATTAGAGGGAAAAGAAAAGAATTTAATTTTTAAGGGAGAGAAATGGTAATTTCTAGGTACGTCTTCCCTATTACATTGTTCTTAAAATTTTGTGCTACAGCTTTTTGGATTCTAGAGATACTAAGCTATTCTCATCTAGAGAGAAGTGAAATTACCAACTATGAGAAAGGGGCTGGTGCTTCGCAGGCATTTTGATACAGAGAAAGACACCAAAGACTTTAGCTATTAACTATGTTGGGTACAACAAACCTGGTAGCAACTCCAATATGGGGACTGCCTTTACAGCTACCATTTCATTATGCTTTCATTAACTTGGCACCATTTTGCTGTGGTGTCTGGGATGCCAGGATAACTGCATGAGTTTGGCAGGGAACATTTGCCATACTCTGCCAGTTTACCTTAAAATAAGGACATCATTGTCCAATATTACAGGAGAATATGGATATCAAGCTAGATCAGAACTAGCAATGTAGAAATCAAATCGTATCAATAATTTTCTGGGTAGCCCTGGTTAGGAGTTAGTGTTTTCTCTGCCAAGACCCAGCTCTAACAACCAGCCAAGGAAGTCAAGCTCTGGACCCTGCATGGGAAGGGAGCTCAGATGAAATCTTTCTCAGACCCCGTCTAGCTCTGAGATTTGGGTCTGGCTATTTTTAATTGATGTTCCTCTTGGTTTCCTGGTCCCTATATGAAATGTTAAAGTCTGTGGCTTAACAAGCGCCTTGTAAACAGGACAATGGTTTATAATTACTTCCCCCACTTACAGACTTCTCAGTCAATGTTACAACAAAACATGGGGCCCTTGCTTTAGATCTTTGCTCCAGCCAGCCTTGTTGACTGCTAACCAATCCTGGGTTTTTGCATTTTATTGATCATTATCTGGACTGATGGCTTTCAAAAGCATTTCATTATCTATACATGAGCTATTAGCTTCAGTAATACTCATTTTCATGTTATTTTCAAGATAGATAATAGGTCCTCCTAACTTGAAAAAGTGTTCTGTCATTTATCCTCTTCCAACAGCTCTTTACATCTCTAAAGAAATGCAAACCATGTTGTTCTTCTACAAAGTACCTGTGACACACTCGGGTTTTGCTTTCACTACTCTAAAACACACAGGTCCTCAAATAAATGAGAGCATGGCTGGCTGAAGGGATGGCAATATCCAGACAATTGTGTTTAAATGATCTGTACTGGATCTCAGAGAGGCTGCATGATTATTCTGGTGTAGTCTCTCAGTGCAGGATGAGGAGTACCATCTATCAGGGAATAAGATGAGGAAGAATCACTAATCTTACAAAGAAGATAAAGCCTTATTTCTAGATAATCACCACACACCTGTGTCTGACGCCTTTTTGACAATTTTGGGGTATTTCTGAAATTTTACAAAATAATAGCTCTCATATTCCATCAAAATAGTTTCAAGATCAATGTTGTCACAAACTTCAAAGCGCCGTAACCCCAGTTTGGTTTCTTGCTCCAAGGCATTGGCCGTATCGATATATCTGGTGGTTTCACAGGAGAAAAAAATTTAAAACAACTCTAGGTAAAAAAATAAAGTTAAACAGCCATTTTAAGTCCAAAGACACTCAATATACAAAGAATAAGCCTACATTAAATAGTATATCCGATGAAAACTACTATAAATGAGGTGTGCTTATAGAGGAAAAAGTCCCATCTACTTTAAATATATCCACATAATCTTTCAAAGTAGTTGCCTCTGGAGACTACACACCTATTCTAGTGATTTCACATTGCTCAAACATTTTTGGAAGTTCTTAAGAGTCAAATGAGTAAATCAAATAAGAAAACAAGTCTTGTTTTTACCTTCACTCATTTTTAGTCAAAATGGTTATTTGCTCAGGTTGCCTACCTCTTTATTCACCAGAATTTATTTTAGGTAATATTTGGCAATTGTTAAAACCAAAATTCACCTCCAAAGGGCTAGAGTGCCATCACTGAGGCAATGCAAAGGAACGTGTGATGAGGTGTGTTACAGATTGAATTTCATCCCCCAAAAAGATAAGTTCAAGTTCTGACCTCTGGTCCCTTGAATGTGATCCTATTTGGAAATAGGATCTTCGAAGATGTTATTAATCAAGATGAGGTCAAACTCTATCAGGGTGAGTCGTCATCCAATCTGATTAGTGCCTTTATTAGGAGTGGAAATTTGGACAAAATAGGAGACAGAGAGAAGATGGATGTGACAGAAGCAGAGATTAAATCATGCTATGGATTGCTGGCAAGTCACCACCAGAACCCTACTCAGAATTCATAGGAAACAAGGCCTTATTGACATCCTGATTTGGATTTTACGCCAGTTTGAATCTGTTGAGTACCACAGAAAAGCCAAGTTCTTTAATCTTCATTCAGTATTGTTGAATGAATGGGAGATTTTGATTGTTTCCATAGAGATATGACCCACCCAATTGTGGGTGGTGACTTTTGATTAAATGGTTTCCATGGAGATGCATCTCCAACCATACAAGGTGGGGAGGCTTAGTAGGGCTCTTTTATAGGAAACCATTTTTGGAAAAAACTTCAGAGCCACCAGAACCAATAGAATGGACAGAGCCCTAGGGAAGCCATTGAAGAAGGCTTATGAAAAGTGGAGAGAAAGCCAGCCGACGTGGCCACGTGCCTTTCCAGTTGAGAGAGAAACCCTGAACATCATTGGCCTTCTTGAACTAAGGTATCTTTCCCTGATGCCTTAATTTGGACATTTCCACAGCCTTAGAACTGTAAACTTGCAACTTATTAAATTCCCCTTTTTAAAACCATTCTGTTTCGGGAGCTTTCAAACTAGAACGGACTTCCAGTCTTCAAAGCTGTAAGACAATAAATTGCTCTTGTATTAAGCCATCCAGATTATGGTACTTAGATATTTCAGTGCCAGCAAACTAAGACAAGTTCTGAAGAAAACGCAAAGATATGCTGAAATTTATTATAAGAAGATGTCATCCACTTGAGTGTATTATTTCTGGTAGTTTTTTAGCCAGTCACATATTACATGTAAAGTAGCATCTTTACTATTGTTTTTTCACTGTTATTTTTAACCTGTTCAGTCATAAAATTGTCCAAGTTAAGTGGTTTTAATACTAGAAGCAAAGGTTTGTGTTTCAAAATCCTCTGAAAATGCAAATACTATCCAGGTCTTAACTTTTAGTTCTTGACTTCTTTTTAAAACCAAAGATCCACTCCTGAAAAAGGTGCACCTGTGCAAATATGCACAAATTAGCATAAATTTCAGGGGCTCAGCACTCTCTCCCAAACCCCCACCCCACTCCTGTTCACCCAAGGACCTCAGATTAAGAATTTCTGCTGCAGGTTAGATTTCTTTCTGTTTGATCAGAATCTGGGAAGGCAGAAGAATAAAGCTTTCTGTTTTAGCATGCATTCTTCCATGCAGCGACCTTCCAGTCAGCTGGAAGACTGAACTCTCTTAAAGGGGTCGCACACTATAGGGCCGGTGACCTTGAAGTGTATTTATTTCTCCCAGGCTAATTTTAAAGAATTTGCGAGCCCCAGTTAGTTGACTATAGTCCGTAAACTTTTATACTTATTGATGGCTCCTCAGGCTTCTGTACTGTATCGATTCCCATTTTACAGAGAGAAAAACTAAATCTGTTTTTAAAATTAATAACTTCTGTTTAGCATGCAGTAATACATGTTCATTTCAGAAAACAGAAAATACAGAGAAGTCAAAAGAAAATTCCACCACTCAGAGATAGACTGGTAATATTTTGCAAATCTTTCCAAATTTTTTAATGACACACACATATACATATACTTATATATATGCACCTGTAAAGAAAAAAAAAGAGGGAAGATGGAAGGACAAACTATATATTACTTTTAGTCTTTACCAACATCATATTATATTCTGAACTCTTTTCAGAATCATGAAGATTTGACTTACAAAAATTCCAAGAATAGATTACTGCAGAACCCATGTCTCCTAAACTAATTGGCCAGGGGAACAAAACTGTTTTCATATGTTCCTAATACCCTGGCTGAGTCTGAATGAAATCTGAACTTTGATATGCTTGGTAGGCAGGAGCCACTACAGATTTTTAACCAACAGAATGACAGGACAAGGCACTGGGAGAGTTAGTTAGCAGTAATGAGCAAGACACAGTAGGAGAAGCAGGGAGGTTGTTAACAGTAACTTAGCCGGAGAAGACGCATGAATAGTTCTACAAAAACGAGCATCCATGTCCTTCATTGTCTGATCTCATCAATTCCTTACACACCCAAACTCTGGTCTTTCTGTTTAACTCATTGTTCACTGATGCCATGCCCTTTTTTCCTCTGTGCCCCTACCTGAATGTCCTTGTCCATTGCATCTGTCTATCAATATTCTACACATCTTTCTAGACCAGCTCATGTCACCTTCTCTATAAAGCTTCTCCTGATTGTTTATTCCACCATAACAAACTATAATCTATCCTCCTTGCTGACATTTAGTGCTTTATTAAAGGAAGTTATCTTTTTATATTGAATATATCCTTAAAACTAACCAAAGTTCTCTTTTAATCTTGAAAATCTATTCATACCTCCATTTGTCAGTAAGTAGGTCTCAGAAAAATGATCAATTCTAGTAGAATTTTCATTAATTCAAGATGCAAAAGGCCATCTAGTGGCCAAAGGGGAAAATACATGCTTTGTAAATATAGACTGTACTAAACTTTCTTGGCCCTAAGACCAGCAACTGCAAGGATAGCTATTCTGACTTGTATTTGTTTGTCTTTTTGTTTTCACAGTTCTTCTTTCTGATGTGGTTTCTGGAATATAAAATACAATGCAATGAAAATAGAGATTACTTGTGTAAATAGCTTTAATTGCCTTCTAGTTTTTTCTACCCATCTACATGCTAGTAAGTTCCTCAAAGGCTATTCAAATAATGTTTATTTTTGAGAGTAAAAAATAATGTTTTATAAGAGTCATGTTTTATAAGAGTCAAATAATCCACTAAAGCAGCATTTCTCAAAGTGCTCCATGGAGAATTAGTCTTCAAAGAGGTCCTAAGAAAACATTGGTTTGTAAAATCTTGAATATTGTGACTTTAGTACAGATATTCCCATTGCATGTTAGCAAATTAAACAGTCTGAGAAGTCCTAAAATAAGAGAACCTGTTTAAGTTAATTTAACCCAATGTTTGTCAAACTTACCTGACCAGAAAACTCCTTTAAAGAACACCTATTAATATCCTGCAGTACTAAAGTCCCATAGTACTTACTTAGAAAACACTGCCTTACAGTATTTTAATGAAGAGTTCTTTGAATGAAGCTTAAATTTTATCAAAAAAAAAAGAAGTAAAATGGGCCAAACCCATGTTCTAGCTGCTTTAAGTCTTTTGCTGAACCAGACTGGGTATTAAAAAGAATAAAAATCCAAATACTACTTCCATCCTAGTAAAAATAGCAAGCACTCATATATGCAAACTTTGTGTCAAGCACTAATTAAGCATATCACATATGTAATCTCATAATAATTTCCTGATAGAGTCATTATCCCATCTCATAGAAAAGGGAACTGAGGCACAAAGAGTAGGTAAATTACCCAAGGTCACAGATTAGCAAAAAGTAGAGTGGGCATTTGAACCTAGTCTGGCTCCTGGGCTATGTTCTTATCCAGGAAGTCCCCCCTACAGCACTAACCTCACAGCCCTCCTCTTAGAGCAGACACCTGGCACTGCCTGTGCTACAGCCCTTAGAACCACTTTCCTTAGATGGATGGTGACCAGTGCAGAGCCACCTTTCGCCCAAATGCAGACTGCCTGGCTGGTGATTTCAGGAACACCATCACTTTCTTGATCCAGGAACAGAGGCATAGAGAGGACCAAAGTCAGCTCTGCCCTTCTTGGGCTCTCATTTCCACCCCACTGCTGTGTCTGGATCCAGAGATTTAGCAGTTGAGGATCAGCTAATTGGCCTGCCTGGTAATGATGTGAGGGGAGCACTTATTTCTCTGGTGATGTGGAAAAAGTGGGCTATTTTCTTAATAAAATTTAAATCCTCAACACCAAGAAGAAAAGTGTCTATGAAACTGTGTGGTTCAAGTAAGTGGACTAAGGAATGCTTTTTGTATTAAAGATTTTGCAGTTCATCTCATTCACCATGGGTAAACAATCCCTCATTTCCAAAATTCTGCTGTTAAGGGTTATGAGACAGGCCATAATTGTAATTAAAGAGCTTACACAGTCAAGGGGAGAAAAATAAATCTGGTACTCATAACAAAGTTTGTTCAAAAGTACAGCATTATGGGCGGGCCATGGTGGCTCAGCAGGCAGAGTTCTTGTCTGCCATGCCAGAGACCTGGGTTCGATTCCTGGTGCCTGCCCATGAAAAAAAAAAAAGTATAGCATTACAATCAGTTATTAAAATGAAATTTTGGCCAAAAAATTCAAAATCTTTAATGATTTAAATAATAAAAGAATGCTGAAGTAGAGTTGCAGGGAGTTCATTTCCTGGCTTTAAAAAATCATCATTAAAAAAATATATATATATTTTCCACACATATTTTGATTTTCCTGTAGTGACCCTCAAGCAAAAAAAAAAAAAAAGATTGTTGACTTTGGAGTAGTTTCCTCTGGACCCTGGATGGCTTTTGGAGTGAGACAGGACACTTACAGCCAGGTGGCCCCCAGTGAGTTCCTTAACTCCTCTAAGCCTCAGTTTCATCAGGTACAGAGACTCCAATTCTCACCTTAAAATTTAAAAGAAAGATGCCTCTGGGTTGCTAGAATGGTCATTCTCCTCGAGAAGGCAATGAGTTTGTTTAAAACAGTTTTTGCTCGCATGGTTAAAAGAAATACTAAATTCTCCATTCCCTCTCTGCTGCCTCCTCTCCTCTTTTTTTCTCACCTGCCCAGAACTAGGGTTACTAGGTGCTCAAATTTGACTTTTGGTTACACCAATAGACACCACGCTCATTGCAGAAAGAGAAACTCATTCAACCGTCTGGGAAAACAGCGGAAATGTGCTAGCTCTTCCTGCTTTAATCCAGCACTCCCATACTTTAGCGCTACTGGCATTCAGGGCTGGATAACTCTTGGTCCTGTGAACTCCCTTTGCACTGGAGCATGTAACCAGACTCCCTGCTCTCCAACCACTTGTCGCCAGTTGTAACAGCCAAAAATGGCTCTTGATAGTGTCAGTTTGACTCTTGGGAAATGGAATGGGGGTGGGGGCTGGGGGCTAAATTGCTCCAGCTGAGAACACCTGCTCTAACTCAAAGGGTTTTCAGCTCTAAGCCTGATACCTGGATATTTTCTTCTTAGATGATACTTGAAAAGCAAGAAACATTTAAGAATAGGTAGTACCCTTCAAATACTTTGTGGATCAGTTTTTTTCTTCTCACAAAGTATTCAGCATATTGGCACCTTTATTGTGTTTGGATGTTTTTCAACAAGGTAGGGGGCAGTGGTGGTTTGGAGCTATGTACCTCCAAAACACAAGTCTTAAACTTAATCCATTCCTGTGAGTGTGAACTCTTGTAGATAAAACCTTTTGATGAGGATACTTCACTCAAGGTGTGGCCCACCTGAATAAGGATGGGCCTTTATCCAATTATTTGAGTCCTTTATAAGCAGAAATTCAGACACAGAGAGAGAAAAAGGACATAGCAGCCAGAAACTGAAATTAACAGATTCCAGAAGAGAAAAAGAGATAAGCCAGGTGAGACTGCCATGTGAATTACCCTGTGACAGAAAAGGCAAAGACCAAGGATCACTAGCAACCAGTCCCAGATTGCCACAGGCAGTCTGCAGGGAGAAAGCATTACCTGGATGAAACCTTGATTTTAGTCTTCTCCTAGCCTCAAACCAGGGAGCCAATAAAGTCCCATTGTTTAAGTGAACCCATTACATGGTATTTGCTTTTATCACCCAGGAAGCTAAAACAGAGGCCAAACCCAGATGCTTCCATATTTTCTCTCCTGACTGTTGTAGAGTGGATATTGCAAGGAAAAAGAGACTTATACGTTGGTTGTCCATGTCAATATGAAGCCTTTATTTTGGAGGAAGAACTGAGGAATAAAAGCATTATCTACATGTACATAGCCAGCAGCAGAACTCCAGGAAACCTCATTCTAAAGGTCTATGGTATCATAAAAACCTATCTGGAAGGTAAAACTTTCTCATGTACTGGGTAGGTCTGTTACAAAAGTTTTCAGATACACAATGTGGAAAATATCTATGTAAATGAGACCAAAAAAGGTATGCCTTTAAAAGTGGAGGGCAGGGCAATGGTGGCTCAGTGGCAGAGTTCTCACCTGTCATGACAGAGACCCAGGTTTGTGTCCTGGTGCCTGCCCATGTCAAAAAAAAAAAAGGGTGGGTCACAGTGGCTCAGCAGGCAGAGTTCTTGTCTGCCATGCCAGAGACCTGGGTTCGATTCCTGGTGCCTACCCATGCAAAAAAAAAAAAAAATGTAGAGGGCAGAGAAAGAAAGGAATCCTTTCTATTAATACTTATAATGGAACATACCCTTCTTGTGTTAAGTAATGCAAAATCAAAATGAGAAGATTTTTTCTTCGCGCTTCTGTCCTCATCTCGCACTGTAAACAAAAAGGAAAATTTAGTTGGGACAACAATGAGATATCACACTCTTTTTATAGCAATTAACCCCAGGAGGTCAATGTAACTTGTCAAAATCAAGCAGCATGATTAAAGGCTGTAAAGCAGTTTTAAGTCTCTAAGGGTATATACGGTTGTTTTCCATTTTTATTTTCTTCTTAAGACTGCCTTCTCAATTGTACACTTAAGGCACAATGACTTAAATTAGGATTGCACTTTGCTGGTTGAATTTCTTATTGGTCCTTTATTGCTTCTAATCATGAAAAAACAAATGCATACACACTTTTGAACCAGGTTAAGGAAAGTGAGTATAAAAATAAATTCTGGAGCTAGAAATCAGCTCTGGCATAAGAAGCACTTATCTGCTACTACATCTTTAATTCACTTAGAGTTCCACCTGGTTCCTGCACAAACACATACATATGTTCCAGTAACCATTTAGGGGTGACTGCATAGCCCAGCATTTAGAATAACCACTTAGAGTAGCAGAGGCCATAAAAAGAAAATTTCTGCATAATTACGTCCTTATTCAAACTCATTGGATTTGTGCATTTATTCACTGTGTTAATGTGATAACATTTAGTTATTAGGTATCTCCAATTCCCCTGATGTATACATAAAATACTTTCAGTAATACTTCCTTTATTTGGGAATAACTGTGCTAACATTTTTATCTAATGAAGACATGGGTAAGAACTGGATAAAAGAGAAAAAGACCGTTGAGTGGCCCAAACTGTAAGATGTACACAGAAACACTCCCATTCATGCATGACATATATGAAAGATTTTCAGAAGTCCATCCAGAGCTTTATAAAAATTAATGTTATAATAAAATGAAAACATGCATATAGTTATTTAAAAATCAAATAGTACTACAAGACCTGGGTTCAGTTCCTGGCCTATGCACTCATCCCAACCCCGGCCCCCCTCAAAAAAAAAAGAGTCAACAAATGGGGCTGCAATGACAGGATACTCACATGGAAAAAGAATGAAATGTGACCCTCACCATACAGCATACCAAAAAAAAAAAAAATCAAATAATATTATAAGTTTTTAAAAATCAATAATCTCCTATACCATTCCACTACCCTAACTTCCTAGAGGCAACAACAATAATTATTTTAGCTGTTTCTTCTGATATTTACCTTCATGTTTCGAAATAATATATCACTGTTTCATGATGTATAAATGTTAATCATTAACTATTCACTTCTTTTCAAGGTAGAAGAGCTTTCTAAATAAGCTCCCTTATCCTCGTCTCACTCTATCTTCTCCTTACCGTATTATCAATATCCAGTGATTATAGTATCAGGACCATGTAAATATTGTTGGTTGATAAGCCAAAAACTGTACTATGGTTAACTTTCCATTTCAGTAGAGCAATTGTTTTTCTTGGTATTAAGAATTTCCCCCATGTTTTTAATTTGCTTTTCTTTTTCTTTTTAATTTATTAATTTTTTTAAAAATATAACAAACACAAACAATCTTAACACATGATCATTCTGTTCTACATATATAATCAGTAATTCACAATATCATCACATAGTTGTATATTCATCATCATGATCATTTCTTAGAACATTTGCATCAATTCAGAAAAAGAAATAAAAAGACAACAGAAAAAAATTCATACATATCATACCCCTTACCCCTCCCTCTCATTGATCCCAGCATTTCAATCTACTAAATTTATTTTGATCAGACACAAGTTTTCACAATCACATAGTCACACTGTGAAAGCTATATCGTTATAAAATCATCTTCAAGAACCATGGCTACTGGAATACAGCTCTACATTTCCAGGCAGTTCCCTCCAGCCTCTCCATTACATGTTTTTTTTTTTTTAATTTTTTTAATTAAAAAAATATATATAACAACAAACAAATACAAACATTCTTAACATATGATCATTTCATTCTACATATATAATCAGTAATTCACAATATCATCACATAGTTGCATATTCATCATTACAATCATTTCTTAGAACATGTGCATCAACTCAGAAAAAGAAATAAAAAGAAAACAGAAAAAAATTCATACATACCATACCCCTTATCTCTCCCTTTCACTGATCACTAGCATTTCACTCTAAATTTAATTTAACATTTGTCCCCCTATTATTTATTTTTATTCCATATGTTTTACTCATGTGTTGATAAGGTAGATAAAAGGCGCATCAGACACAAGTTTTCACAATCACACAGGCACATTGTGAAAACTATAACATCATACAATCATCTTCAAGAAACATGGCTACTGGAACAGCTCTACATTTTCAGGCAGTTCCCTCAAGCCTCTCCATTATGTCTTGACTAACAAGGTGATATCTATTTAATGTGTAAGAATAACCTTCAGGATAACCTCTAAAATCTGTTTGGAATCTCTCAGCCATTGACACTTTATTTTGTCTCATTTTTGATCAAGAAGATTTTCTCAATCCCTTGATTCTGAGTCCCAGCTCATTCTAGGATTTCTGTCCCACATTGCCAGGAAGGTTTATACCACTGGGAGTCATGTCCCACATAGAGAGGGGGAGGGCAGTGAGTTTGCTTGTTGTGTTGGCTGGAGAGAGAGGCCACATCTGAGCAACAAAAGAGGTCCTCTTGGGGGTGACTTAGGCCTGATTTTAAGCAGGCTTGACCTATCCTTTGTGGAGTTAAGTTTCATGTGAACAAACCCCAAGATTGGGGACTCAGCCTATTGCTTTTGTTGTCCCCACTGCTTGTGAGAATATCAAGAATTCTCCACTTGGGGAAGTTGCATTTTCTGCCTTTCTCACCATTCTTTGCAAATACTTTTTTATTTACTGTTCAAATCACTCTGGGATTTATCAGGGCATCATTCTAGGACAAACCTACAAAATCTTATGCCCTCCTCAATGTTCCATGTACTTATGGTGTTCAATTAAACTGTTCACATAAGTTATATTAGGAACTGCACTAGTCAAAATATAATTTTTTACCAAATAAACATTTTTTGCTTTAGTCTCACACATAAATTAAAAATTTTAAGTATTAATTACTATCTATTTTCAACACCCTGCAGTATTGACATTCCCTTGTTCTTCCTCATGCAAAAACATATTTAATGTTTTTATTGTTTTTCTACATACCTGTTGCTAATTTCCAAATACCAGCACATCTCTAAATCCCTTTCATATCATTTTTCCACATTTTGGATTATGCGTCAATTATACTTTTCCCCCCTGGCAGCCTCCAACCTCCTGCTCTAGGCTGAATTACTGTTAGGCTTGCTACAGGCATTCATCTTGGATTTCCTTTGAAACTTTCCTGAGTTATATTTCCCATTTCTAAGAACCTGAGTTTTCCTCCTTCCTAATCATTCTGTTGTTTTAGTAGCACACATTCTCTTGAATAATGTTTTATGGGAGAGAATGTCTTTGAGAATTTGTATACCTGTAAGTTTTTTTATTCTATTTCAAACTTAATATTTTGGATGGGCATTCAGTGTCTTTGTTGAGAAGTCCAATGCCATTCTTTTTTCTGATCCTTTGCATGAAATGTTTTTTCTTATTTTTAACCTTGATATCCTGAAATTATATAACTTCCTTAGTGTGGGTCTTTTTCCATTAATTATACTAGCTATTGCCAAGTTGGAAGTTCTCATGTTTCCATTCTTGGAAAGTTTCTTTTATTATTTCCTTGATAAATTATTCCCCCATGCTTGATTGGATTTATTTTTAAGAACTCCTATGAACCAATGAGTAATATCCTGAATTGGTATTTTAAGATTCTTTATATATACATATACTTACACATACACACATATATAGTTTTCATTTGTTTTGGGGTTTTTTTCCCCTATTTTCTGAGAAATTTCATCAGTCTTATCTTCAAACCACTCTCTAGAATTTATTTGGATAAGCATATTTTTATTCTCCAAGAACTTGGTCTTATTTCCCGATTGTTCCTTCTTCACAGCATCCTGTTCTTGTTTTTTAGATATAATATTCTCATATCTTCTGATCCAAAGTCATAATGAAGAGGTTAAGTTATATTCAATATCTGCTATTTACATAGGCAGGCAAAACATTAACTTATTTATCTAAAGCTATCCATTCACAACAATTCAAATAAAAAATATTGTTGCTTAGGGTGGTAAGTCTTGCTAGAAAACACAGCAAATAAAGTAACCTGTGTTTCAAAGCATTTGTGAAGGGGGCAAAGAACTAGCCACCAAAACTTACTCACCCAAAACTAATTTTGCTCTCTGACATTCAAAAAGTAGTTGCTGCTCTTTGAATATAGTTCAACAGAAAGAGAGCAGAAGTTCAACAGAAACTTCTCAAGTTTCTTCTCAGAAGTTCAACAGAAAGAGAGATCTGAGGGAAATTATAACCCTTGAAGGAAAAAGATATACGATGTAAAAAATAGGGGCTACTTTTTAAAAAAGTAACAGATAGGAAGACTAAATATTAAGATGTCAATTCTACCCAAAGCATTTACAGATTCAACACAATTCCAATAGAAATTTCAACAGCATACTTATAGAAATGGAAAAGCCAATCATCAAGTTCATCTGGATGTAGAAGGGGCCTGTATAGTCAAAAACATCTTGGAAAAAAAGAAGAACAAAGTTGGGGAACTCAAACTTCCGGACTTTAAAACTTATTACACAGCTGCAGTGGTCAAAACAGCATGGTACTGACACAAGGACAGACATACAGATCAATGGAACTGAATTGAGAGTTCAAAAATAGACATTCAAATCTATGGCCAACTGATATTTGCAAAGGCTGCCAAGTCCACTCAATAGGGAAAGAACAGTCTTCTCCAATTAATGGTGCTAGGAGAACGGAATATGCATATGCGAAAGAATGTAAGAGGTCCCCAGCTCATATCATATACAAAAATTAACTCAAAATGGATCAAAGTCCTAAATTTAAGAACTAAGATGATAAAACTCTTAGAAGAAAACATAGGGAAGCATCTTCAAGATCTTGTATTAGGCAATGGTTTCTTAGCCTTTATACCCAAAACACAAGCAACAAAGGAAAATATAGATAAATGGGACATCATCAAAAACAAAAAAAACTTTTGTGCATCTAAAGACGTTACTGAAAAAGTGAAAAGACAACCTACACGGTGGGAGAAAATATTTGGAAACCATATATCCAATAAAGGATTAATATCCAGAATACATAAAGAAGTCCTACAATTCAACAATAAGACAACCCAATTAAAAAGTGGGCTAAAGACTTGAATAGACATCTCTCCAGAAAAGACATACAAATGGCCAGAAAGCACATGAAAAGATGTTCATCAGAGAAACGTAAATCAAAACCACAATGAGACAAATTTCATGCCCACTAGAATGGTTACCATTACAAAAACAAACAAACAAAAAACAGGCAACTACAAGTGTTGGAGAGGATGTGGAGAAAGAGCAATATTTGTTCATTGCTGATGGGAATGTAAAATGGTGAGGCCACTGTGGAAGAAAGACAGTTTAGCACTTCCTCAGGAAGCTAAGAATTACAGTATTTAACCATCAATCATGTTACTAGATACATACCCAGAAGATTTGAAAGCAGGTACTTGAACAGATATTTATACACTGATGTTCATAGCAGTATTATTCACAATTGCCAAAAAATTGAAACCTCCCAAGTGTCCCTCAACTGAAGAATGGATAAACAAAATGTGGTATATACATACAATGGAATATTAGTCATCATTAAAAAGGCATGGACTTCTGATTCATGTGACAACATAGATGAATCTATAGACATCATGTTGAGAGAAATAAGCCAAAGACAAAAGGATAAATATTGTAGGATTTCACTTATATGAAATAACTAGAATAAGCAAATTAATAGATGCAGAAAATAGAAAATGTACCTCACTTATGCAAGGTGTTAATAATAGAGTGGTATATCAGAACTCTGTATTTTATATATTTTATGCACGATATTTCTGTAAACCTACAACTTCTCTAACAAAAAATTATTAATTTAAAAAATGTAGTGGCTGATTTTTAAACAAATATGTCAAACCTAATAAATTTAAATGAACATTTTCCCCATCAAAGTAATCACATTGGCAGGTCATGCTTTTATTGTATTGCTCAAAACACTTCTGCAACTCATTTAAAAAAATTATTTACATTGGTTAATGAATCACAGTCTTCCCTCAGCTCACAATTACAAAAAATATATATGGTCATTGTGGAAAATTAGGACAAAGCATAAAGGCACAAAAAAAACAATAAAACATTTTGGTTAGTTTTTCCACTCTTCCGGGCTCATGCATTGATAATCTGTTTCTTCTTCTTAAAATACTTTGTAAATACTTTTCTAAGTTATTAAAAGTGTTTCTAAAACTTGCCTCTCAATGGCTAGAAAGAATGTCCCATAATTTAATAAACCTGTATCTTTGGGTAGGCCTAGTATTTGAAATTGTACCTCATCCAACTGATGAATACAACTTATTTAGAAATATTGAATATTTCTAAACTCCAAATTTGTCCTCAAGAACAGATATGCTTGCATTAAGCAGAGCTTTAAAAATTATAGCGGGGGGCGGCTGCCGTGGCTCAGCAGGCAGAGCTCCGACCTGCCATGCTGGAGATCTGGAGTTCGATCCCTGGTGCCTCCTGCCCATATGCAAATTAAATAAATAAATAAATAAAATAAAAATTATAGCGGGGTGTGCAAGGGTAGCTCAGTGCAAGGGTAGAATTCTTGCCTGTCATTCCCAGCTCATGCACTTCCCAAACAAAGAAAAAAACAAACAAGCAAAAATTCAACAAATGGTTTTACAGTAAGAGGATATTCACATGGAAAAAGAATGAAATGTGACCCTCACCATACAGTATACAAAAAAAAAAAAAAAATGTATAGCAGATTTGCAAAGTCTCCTGGAGTGACTGAGAAAAGATGTGGACATATTGAACTTCCCCACCTGCGGAATTCCTGATGTTCTCACAAGTATTAAAAGGACTACCAATTTAATAAGCCAAACCCCGATCTTGGGGTTTGCCCTTATGAAACTTATTCCTAGAAAGAGAAATTAAGCCTAATTAAAATTATGCTTAAGAGTCACCCCCAGAGAACCTCTTTTGATGCTCAGATGTGGCCTCTCTAAGCCAACTCTGCAAATAAACTCACTGCCCTCCCCCCTATGTAGGACAAGACTCCCTGGGGTGTAAATCTTCCTGGCAATGTGGGACATGACTCCCAGGGATGAGCTTGAACCTGGCATCATGAGATTGAAAAGCCTTCTTGATGAAAAAGGGGAAAGGAAATGAAACAAAGTTTCAGTGGCTAAGAGATTTCAAAGTTGAGAGGTCACTCTGGAGATTATTCTTATGTATTATATTAGATATTCCTTTTAGTTTCTAGTGTATTAGAATAGCTAGGAGGAAATATTTGAAACTGTTTAACTGTAATCCAGTAGCCTTGATTCTTAAAGATGACTATATAGCTTTTACGGTACGACTGTGTGATTGTGAAACCTTGTGACTGACATTCCCTTTATCCAATGTATGGGCAGATGAGTAAGAAAATAAAGACAAAAAAATAAATAAATAATGGAGGGGAGGTAAAGGGTATGGGATGTTTTGGGTATTCTTTTTTATTTTTATATGTTATTTTCAGAGTAATGAAAATGTCAAAAAACTTATTGTGGTGATGAATGCACAACTTTTTGATGAAAATGTGAGCCATCAATTCTATACTTTGGTTGATTATATGGTATGTGAATATATTTCAATGAAATTGCATAAAAATGGATAGCAAGGGGGTGCAAGGGTAGTTCAGTGGTAGAATTCATGCCTGCCATGTGGGATACCCGGGTTTGATTCCCGGTCCATGCACTTCCCAAAAAATAAACAAACAAGCAAAACAAACAAACAAAAATTCAATAAATGGTCCTGCAATAACGGGATACTCACATGGAAAAATAATGACATGTGACGCTGCCATACAGCATACAAAGAAAAAAAAAAGGATAGCGAAACATTCCTCCCCAAAATGACACTAGGTAAATTTCTACTTCTGTCCCTGAAGAGACCGCTTTAAATCACGGCAGGTTAACAAACCCTAAAACAAATCACCAACAAGTGAAAATCAAGAGAGTGATTATAGTAACTTTTTTTTTTTGCTATTGTTCCATTTGTTGTTAATATGTAGAGAAGAGTATATAAAACACACATACATTTTTAATAATAACAATAAAAGCAAACTCCACCCAGGTTAAGACCTTGAGCTTGGTCAGGAACTTGGATGCTCCTAGGCCCCTCCCAAGTGTCTTCTCTCCCTCTAACCATCTCGACTTTTGTGCTACTTATTCCTTTTATCTTTATGGTTTTACCACCTATGCGTGCATCTTTAAAAAATATATTATTTAGTTTTCCCATTTTTAAACTTTATATAAAGGAAATATGTATGTGTTTTTGTGACTACTTTTGATCAACAGTATGCAATTTTTTTCTAACAATAATTCCTTTCGAAACAAGGGCTTAGGAACTCTCCGGTTATTCCATCAGGTCTTCACTTAAATTATCTGCCTTTGTTCTGGTCTCTGGGCATAATTTCTCAGTTTCCTCTATGATTGCTCTCTAATGTCTCTCAAAGTAGCTCTTCTCTTTCCAAGAAAATAGAAGTATCATTAAGCACTTCTTTAAATTGCCACCGTTCTTGCATAGTGCCAAGTGCTAAGTTGAGACTGATATTTCTTCATAGATTCACTAGGGAACTTTTATCAAACTGCAGATCATGAAATCAATTTATTTGGTTACAGGCATCATAGTTTAATGAAATAGAATTATTGCAGAATGCATAAAGATAGGAAGACATAATATTGCTTTGTGGAAGTTTTGTTGTGCTTGCATATGAATTTGTGTATGTCTATAAGATGCCACTCTGAAATATCCTACAGTGGGTCATGAAAGAATTTGAAAGACACTATACAAATGGCATAATGCTGATATGAAAATATCCAACATTGACACTATACAAATGGCATAATGCTGATATGAAAATATCCAACATTGACAGTTCACTCATCTTTCTGAAGATGTTGACACAACTATACTAGGTTAAGACTGATGTTCTTCTTATTTATGAAGAAATAAGATTAGCCTTGGCCTTCAAAATCTCTCTTTAAAAAAAAAAAACAAAACTTTGGTATTTATTTGCTTCAGCTACAGTGCCATCTAGTGCATTAGAAGTGAAAGCACTTCATGATGTTTAGATAGTTCCAAATTGACTATTGTTTGTATAATATAGATTACAATCTATATTTAGATTATCATGGAATTCTGTCCAAATAAATTTGCAAAGCAAAAACATATTAGCATATTAAGCAGGTAATAGTGGATTAGTGGGATATGTTTCAAAATGTTCAATTCTCAAACTCAAAGGGGTTTCAGTTTGGAATTTTAGGCAGCTAGGAGGTACCTGGAGATTATTTAGTCTCAGGAATCTGAGATCCAGAAGAGTTAAAGAATTTGTTCAAAGTCCACAAAGTGTGAGCAGACCCCAGGTCTTCCAGCTCCCAAGTTAAGCGCGTCCCTTCATCAATTCCTCCCCTTCATTTACTCCATACCATCCCCCACTCCCATCCTTCTGCATTCACTCCAAACCAGAGAGAAGTTGCTATTCTAATTTACCGAAAACTCCTTTTCAACTATGATTACAGACAGTCCTCCTTAGTTGATCTAATGTAGTAACAAATGAACAATGTCACTTACAATTCCTTAAACCTAACAAGTCCACAACTTTAGTGGCCATTTCAAAGCAATTACTGGCTAGACTCCTTCAGAAACTTAGCCACTCTGTTGCAAAAGGAGTAGCATGTCTTATAGGAAATTATGCCTTTTACTTTCTAAATAGTCACAGAATTGCTATAATCAATTCATCCCATATGTATGTAATAGTCTTTGGAGAACACAGGGATCAAAATTGTTTTATAAGCTATCTACATTTTCAAAGAAACTGCACCAGACGCTGACTTGTCCCTAATTAGAGTCTGCTGTGGTGTCCTGTACATCACGCGAGTCAAAGTCTGGGAAGCGCTGTGCAAACTGTAAAGTAATGTTCCATTATTAGGGAGAGTAATCGGTAGGTATTCAACAGCTGTTAGTTGCTTTCGTCACATATTTCAGAGCCTCCATTGTTCCCTCTTGATGTATTTCCTCTTTCCTAATCTAAATAGGCACTGACGCAAATGTCCTCTATGACTAAGATGCTGAAAAAAAAAAAAAAACCAGCCAGGGAGTGTGTGCTGACTTGAAAGTGTTACGTACCCCAGAAAAGCCATGCTCTTTTAATCCAACCTTGTGGGTACGGACCTATTGTGGGTGGGACTTTTTTATTAGATTGTTTCCATGGAGATGTGGCCCATCCGATTCAAGGTAGGTCTTAATCCTTTCCTGGAACCCTTTTAAGAGAGATCCAGACAGGCTTAGAAAGGAAAGAAAACACCCCAGGGAAAACCACAAGGCCCACAGGAGCTGAAAAAGCCATTTTAATATCAAACTAGGAGAGAAGGGCCAGCAGACATCACCATGTGCCTTCCCATTGGACAGAGGAACACTGGATGTCAGCTGCCTTTCCTCCAAGAAGGTATCCTCTTGTTGGTGTCTTACTTTGGATACTTTCATGGCCTTAGAATCGTAACTTGTAACTTAAAAATTCTCTTTGTAAAAGTTAACCCATTTCTGTGAGCTGAGACTCAGCGTCAAGGGATTGAGAGGATCCCTGGAGTGGGCTGGGACTCGGCATGGGGGATTGGGAGGGCCTTCTAGGGCCGGGGGTGAGGGGGGAGTGAAATGAGACAAGATAAAGTGTCAATAGCTAAGAGATTCCAGAGTCGAGGGGTTGTCCTGGAGGTTATTCTTACACACTGAATGGAGGTCACCTTGTTAGTCGGGGTGGGGTGGGGAGGCTGGAGGGAACTGCCTGAGGGTGTGGAGCTGTGTTCCAGTGGCCGTGTTTCTTGGGTATGGTTGTGTGGCGGTGTAGCTTTCACAGTGTGGCTGTGTGATTGTGAGGGCCTTCTGTCTGGTGCTCCTTTTGTCTGCCTTGTCGGCGGATGAGTAGAACACGTAGAGTGGGGATGAATGAAAGGGGGAACGAATGTTGAAATGAATTTAGAGTGGAATGCTGGTGATCGGTGGGGGGGAGGGGTGGGGGTGCGGAGTGTGTGAATTTTTTTCTGCTTTCTTTTTATTTCTTTTTCTGGGTGGATGCAGGTGTTCCAAGAGATGATCATGATGATGAGTGTGCGGCTGTGTGGTGATACTGTGAATTGCTGATTGTGTTGTGTGGAACGGAATGGTCAAAGGTTACGAATGTTTGCCTTTGTTTGGTGTTTTTTGGTATTTTGAAAAAAAAATTTTTAATTTGATTTAAAAAAGTGAAAAAATAAAAAAAGGAAAAAAGGAAAGGAGAAAAAAAAAAGTTAACACATTTCTGGTATATTGCATTCTGGCAGCTTTAGCAAACCAAAACGGAGTGCTTTGTTTTTGTGCCTCTGTATTGCACACAGTGCTCTGGGTTTGGCTGACAGCTCTGGATATCCTAAAGATGAGGAGGTTCTGAGGAGAACCAGAAAATTCATTACAATAAAGATTCTGGGAGTGATGTTTTAAAAGGGAATGCAGAGAGATGGGAAAGGATAGGGAATTGGGGAGGTGACTGCTAAAGAGTGTTGGGGTTTCTTTTTTATGTAATGAAAATTGTCTAACATTGATAAAAGTTATGGATGTATTAACTGTGAATATACTAAAAGTCATTGAATTGTATGCTTTAAATGGGTGAATTGTATTGTATGTGAATTATATCTCAATAAAGCTGTTAGAAAATACACCAAAAAAAGGTAGGGTGGTAGAAGAAGGCTAAAATTAGTATAAATAGTGTAACTATTTGGTGTAATAAAATAGATGGTTTGATGGAAAGTAGAAGCAATTTTATGTACTATTTTGAATTTATTCAAAATGGAAATGGCTCAGGGAGGGCAGGAAAGCTGCTTATCACCCTGCCCTCTGTGAGGGCCTCCTCTTCACCCCAACGACAGTATTTCGCTAATCCTTGAGAATGGCAGTGAAGCCACTCACTTGCGGTGATGAATCTGCCTTACCAGATATTGGGGACTGAATCATGTTCCCCCACAAAAGGCACGTTCGGGTCCTAAACCCTGGTCCTGTGGATGTTATCCCATCTGCAAATATGGTCTTTGAAGCTGTTATTGGTTAAACTGTGCCCAAACTGAATGAAGGTAGGCTTTTAATCCAAAATGGCCAAAGTCCTAAAAATAAATGAAGTTGGACGCAGAAGGAGAAGCCACAAGAGAAACAAAAAGCGAGAAGTCAACAAAACCTAGAAGAGAGGGAAGAGGATATGGCCATGTGATGGAAAAGCCAAGGAGCCCCAAAGATTGTCAGCAGCCAGCCCCAGACCACCACCATCTCCAAGGACAAAGCACTGTGGTAGTCACAAGTTGATTCTGGACTTCTCTTAGCCTCAAAGCCATGAGCTAACAAATCCCCATTGCTTAAGCCCATCCATTGTTGGGAAACTAAGGCACCATGCTTACTATACCTATGTGTGCTGGTTTGAAAGGATGTACGTCCCCTAGAAAAGCCATGTTTTAATGTAAATCCCATTTCATAAAGGCAGAATAATCCCTATTCAATACTGTATGTTTGAAACTGTAATCAGATCATCTCCCTGGAGATGTGATTTAGTCAAGAGTGGTTGTTAAACTGGATTAGGTGATGACATGTCTCCACACAGCTGGGTGGGTCTTGATAATTTTCTGAAGTACTATAAAAGAGGAAACATTTTGGAGAATGAAGGAGATTTGGAGAGAGCAGAGAATGCTACAGCACAAAGCAGAGAGTCCACAAGCCAGCGACCTTTGGAGATGAAGAAGGAAAACACCTCCCAGGGAGCTTCACGAAACCAGAAGCCAGAAGGGAAAGCTAGCAGATGATGCAATGTTCGCCATGTGCCCTTCCAGATGAGAAAGAAACCGTGAACTTCATCGGCCTTCTTGAACCAAGTTATCTTTCCCTGGATGCCTTTGATTGGATATTTCTATAGACTTGTTGTAACTGGGACATTTTCTTGGCCTGAGAACTGTAAGCTAGCAACTTACTAAATTTCCCCTTTTTAAAAGCCATTCCATTTGTGGTGTATTGCATTCCGGCAGCTACCAAACTAGAATACCATGAAACTTCAGGAGTAGACTTACTAGACAGAAAAGAACAAACCATCTGGGTAAACATATCTCATTACAGTTTTTCTTTTTAATTTTATCATAACTTTCAGCTCACATAAAAGTAGAAGAAAACACTTTAAGTATTAATATTTCTTTGATCTATTGGGACAAAAATAAGTTCTTTCAATAAGAACCTCAATTTTTTTAACATGCAGAAATTTAAAAATTTTTCAAACTATCGAGAATTGGTAAGGGGTGGAAAAATATGCACTCAGAGATGTGAAATGGTAAAACTCTTTTAAAAGGCAATTTGACAAAATCTATCAAAATGAAAATGTACATGCCCATTGACCTAGCAATTCCACTCTTAGCAATTTATACTATAGAGGATTAGTGACATCATACTCCAGAAATACTCCAGTAAGCACAGGGATGTAAAACAATGTTTAATACAGCAGTATATGTATTAACAAAAAATTAGAAGTAGCCTAAATGTCTATCACTGGTTAAATAAATCATGGTACAGCCTTACTACGGAATACTATCCATCAATAAAAAAATAACGTGGATCTACTGACTAGGAAAGATTTTGAGAATATTGTGTTTTTCTCCACCCACTTATCCCACCTCCCAAAACTGTGACACTAAGGGAAAACTGAATTATAAATAATATTTAAATATGACAAGCATTAAAGAAAACTTCAATTAGTATAGCAAGTTTAAAAAGAAAAAGTTTCTCTCTTCACCGTACTCACCACTGTTAATTTATTGTGTACTGGACCTGAAAATGGTTTATAAACATATCAGCATGTATATGAATAAAGTTTTTAAACTTCACACAGATGGTTTCATTTTATATATACTGCTCTGCATCTTGATTGTTTTTGTCACTTAATAATATGTCTTGAAAATCCTTCCATGAGTAAATGCAGATCTACCTAATTCTAGGACTTAGGGTAAATTGAAAATCACATAAGTACACTCCCACATTCATCCACTCATAGAAAAAGGAAAAAACCCTTAGATATTATAGTTGCCTCTGGATAGAGGAATGGGATGAAGCATGGCAACTTAATTTTTAATCCATATACTTTTGAATTGTTTAATACTTTGGTAAGGAGAAAGCAAACGTGATCTGAAAAGGAAATCAATATATCAATTCCATTTATAATAGCAACTAAAAGACTAAATTATGTAGGAATAAATTTAACCAAGGATGTAAAGGATTTATATATGAAAAACTACAAGTCATTATTGAAAGAAATTTTAAAAGATCTAGATAAATGGAAAGATATTCCATGCTCTTGGAATGGGAGGCAGTATTATTAAGATATCAATACGGGAATCTGGGGAAAGATGGTAGAGTAGGAAGCTCCAGGAATCAGTCCCTCCACCATTCAGGAACAGTGTAAATCAGCCAGTTAAAAACTCTGGAGTCCAGAAGAACACTGTACAGCGTCCAGATAAGAGTAGAAGGAAGAGGCTGATAAAATATCAGTAAACTGCTCTCTCCAACAGCAGTTACCATTGCCAAGACCTCACTCTAAAACAGCAGGCAGCAGTGGGGTCTGGCCCCTGGCCTAGCTAGCTGATGCCAAAAAGGGACATAAAAATTCACTTCTCTAAGATCTGGGATGGGCACAGGCTGTTCACTGATCACAGTTTTTTTTGGGGGGGTGCATGATCCCGGAATCGAACCCAGGTCTCCAGCATGAAAGGCTGGCATTCTAACCACTGAACTACCTGAGCACCCTGATTACAACTTTTGATTAGCTATTTCAGATCACTGGGGGCCCAGCTCTGAGGGTGGCCATTGTTTCACCCTGCCCCAGACAAAGGCAGCAGAGGAAACATGAAGACAGTATGCTTCCTTAATGTAGTACAGCACGGTGGAAGGACTGCATTTGCTGGGCAGGTCAAGAAAGCACAGCTTTGGGGAACCGTGGAAGAAGCTCCTGGTGCCCTTATTGGCCCCTTCCTTCATCCCCTCTCCAGGGCAGTTTGGAACTGGCCAATGCTCCCTTTGCAGGTCCCTGCCCTTGTTTGGCTGGGGAAGACTGTCTTGGGAAATTACTCTTGGGTGTGCCCATCCCAATCCACCCCCAAAAGCCACTTGAGACAATGAAAGCAGAGTAAGAAACAACTGAGGCAGATAGACTCGGCCAAAGGCTTTAAATGCTTTAAGTACCCAGTGGGGGTGGGTGGGGGTGGTTGGGTGGACACAAGAGAAGGAATCTGTCTCCTAGGGGTAGACTGGGCATTCAAATACCTATAAACAGAGGAACTCCTAAGCCACTAGCAAGCACAAGCTCAGGACAAGGCACACACCCAGAAAAGACAGAGTACTGGCACAAGAACAAACATATATACCAATGGAATAGAATGGAGAGTTCAGAAATCAACCCTAACATCTATGGCCAACTGATTTTTGAGAAAGACCACTCAGGGAAAGAACAGTGTTTTCAACAAAAGATACTGGATCTCTATTTGCAAAAGAATGAAGATGGAGGGCTGTTTGGAGGTTCCTCAGAAAGCTAAGTATAGAATTGCCATCTGATCCAGCAATCCCATTACTAGGTATATATTTAGAGGAACTGATGGCAAGGATACAGACATTTGTACAGTAATGTTAATAGCAGCATTATTTATTGATTGCCAAGAGATGGAAATAACCCAAATGTCCATCAATGGACAAGTGGCTAAACAAGCCACTACCATTGAATATTATGCAGCTGTAAGACACAATAAAGTCACAAAGCATGTAACAACATAGATAAAGCTTGAGGACACTATGAAAACCCTTCAAAAGATAGAAATAGAATGGAACTTCCTCAACATGATAAAGAGAATATATGAAAAACCCACAACTATCATCATCCTCAATGGGAAAGACCAAAAGCTTGCCCTCTAAGATCAGTAACAACACAAGGATGTCCACTGTCACCTTTGTTATTCAACATTGTGCTAGAAGTTCTAGCTAGAGCAATTAGACAAGAAAAAGAAATAAAAATCATCCAAATTGGAAAGGAAGAATTAAAACTCTCACTGTTTGTAGATGACATGATACTACATGTTGAAAATCCCAAAAAATCTACGGCAAAGCTACTAGAGCTAATAAATGAGTGCAGCAAAGTGGCAGGGTACAAAGTCAATGTCCAAAAATCAATAGTGTTTCTATACACTACTGATAAGCAATCTGAGGAGGACATCAAGAAAAAAATATCCATTTACAATAGCAAACAAAAGAATAAAATATTTAGGAATAAATTTAACTATGGATACAAAAGACCTATACCCAGAAAACTTCAAGAAATTGATAAAAGAAATCATGGAAAACCTAAATAAATGGAAGCACATACTGTGTTCATGCTTCTAACATAGTTAAGATGTCAATTCTACCCAAACTGATTTATAGATTCAATGCAGTACCAATTAAAATCCCAAGAACTTACTTTGCAGAAATAGAAAAACCAATAACCAAATTTAATTGGAAGGGCAAGATGCCCTGAATAGCTAAAAATAAGTTGAGAAAGAAAAATGAAGTGGGCAATCTCACACTACCTGACTTGAAAGCATATTATGAAGCAACAGTGGTCAAAACAGCAAGCTACTGGCATAAAGATAGATATACTAATCAATGGAATCAGATTCAATGTTCAGAAACAGACCCTCTCATCTATGCACAATTGATCTTTGATAAGGCAGTCAAGCCAACCCACCTGGTACAGAGCAGCCTCTTCAATAAATGATGTGCTGGTTTGAAAGGATGTATGTCCCTTAGAAAAGCCATGTTTTAATCTAAATCCCATTTCGTAAAGGCAGAATAATCCCTATTCAATACTGTATGTTTGAATCTGTAATTAGATAATCTCCCTGGAGATATGATTTAATCAAGAGTGGTTGTTAAGATGGATTAGGTAGAGGCATGTCTCCACCCATTTGAGTGAGTCTTGATTAGTTTCCGAAGTCCTATAAAAAAGGAAACATTTTGGAGAATGAAGGAGATTTGGAGAGAGCAGAGCAGAACGACATAGCCACAAGAAGCAGAGTCTACCAGCCAGTGACCTTTGGAGATGAAGAAGGAACATGCCTCCCGGAGAGCCTCATGAAACAGGAAGCCAGAAGAAGCTAGCAGATGATGCTGTGCTCACCAGGTTCCCTTCCAGATGAGAGAGGAACCCTGACCGTGTCCACCATGTACCTTGCCAGACGAGAGAGAAACTCTGACTGTGTTCACCATGTGCCCTTCCATTTGACAAAGAAACCCTGAACTTCATCAGCTTTCTTGAACCAAGGTATCTTTCCTTGGATGGATGCCTTTGATTGGACATTTCTATAGACTTGTTTTAATTGGGACATTTTCTCAGCCTTAGAACTGTAAACCAGCAACTTATTAAATTCCTTTTTTTTAAAGCCATTCTGTTTCTGGTATATTGCATTCTGGCAGCTAGCAAACTAGAACACATGGTATTTGGAGAACTGCATATCCACATGCAAAAGAATGAAATAGGATTCATATCTCATACCCTATACAAAAGTTAACTTAAAATGGATCAAAAACCTAAACATTATAGAGCTAAGACCTTAAAACTTTTAGAATAAAAGTACAGAAATATTTTATAAATCTTGAAATGATGTTTTCCTAGACCGTGCACCCAAAGCACAAGCACTGAAGAAAGATAAATGGGATCTCCTCAAAATTAAACACATTTGTACATCTAAGAACTTTGTCAGGAAAGTAAAAAGGCAGCCTACATGATGGGGGACAATACTTGGAAACCACGCATCAGATAAGGGTCTAGTATCAAGAATAAATAAAGAGGGCAGTGCAATGATGACACAGCGGCAGAATTCTTGCCTGCCATGCCAGTGACCCGGGTTCGTTTCCCAGAGCCTGCCTATGTAAAAAAAAAAAAAAAAGATATATATATATATATAAAGAGATTCTTCAACTCAACAATAAAAAGGCAAAACAAAAAAACCCCAAAAACCAACCAGTTAAAATGGGCAAAAGATATGAACAGACACTTCTCAGAAAAAGAAATACAGGGGGGTCAAGATGGCAGCTTAGCAAGGTGCGCGTTTTAGTTCGTCCTCCAGAACAACTACTAGATAACCAGAAACAATACAGAACAGCTCCCAGAACCACGATAGTGACCGAACACACAGCGCGCCCAGAACGGGAACAGCTTAGACCGACGGCAACTGGCCGGATCTGTGAGTTCCCCAAAGCCGCGGTGGCCGGCGGCCGGCGCCCGGCGCCCCTCCCCCATAGGCGGCTTCGCGGAGAGAAAGGAAACAGTAGCAGGGACTGAATCCAACCAAGCGCCAATTGCGGCATTAATAAACAAATTCTGATTACGAAAAATAGGCCCCCAGCTCACGCGAAACCGGGTAAGTCAGAAGTCACTTATTGGGCTAACCGAAAAAGAGGAAAGGGAACAAAACGGGGGTTTTCGTGGCGGTTTCTACGGAGACTTGGCAGCCTCCAGATTCAGCGGCGGGACTTCTCGGGCTGCAACTGCCCCACGCACAGGCAGAAACAGACTGCTCTCAGGGCTGTCTCCCACATGCGCCTTCCCCAGGGGAGGGGTGAAGCCCAACTTAGGTGGAATCCCTCTCTCAAAGAACGCAGACTCCAGGGCTTGGCAAATTGAAGCCATTAAAAGCAGCCTACAACCTCTCCTCTGTCTCGACCACGCCCCCAGCAGGGAGAGCCTTCCAAAGTTAAAGGAGACATGACATCTTTTGCTGGTGGGACCCGCAGGCAGACAAGAGCCACCTACTGGGCAGGATAAGAAAAACAGAGCCCAGAGACTTCATAGGAAAGTCTTTCAACCTGCCAGGTCTCACCCTCAGGGAAAACTGACGCAGGTGACTCCTTCCCCCTGGTAGGAGGCCAGCTTAGTCCGGGAAAATCCAGCTGGTGTCAGTAATACCTATGTAGACCCTCCTAAGGGTGGGGAGGGAAAAGGCACCTTACAAACACGACAAGAAACAAGAAAACAAGAACTGAAAAATTACCCTCTGTTAAACAAAACTTA
>PVIY010022421.1:0-40873 GCA_004026745.1 Myrmecophaga tridactyla
TCAAACTAAATTTATTTTTTCATTTGTTCCCCCTATTATTTATTTTTATTCCATATGTTCTACTCTTTTGTTGATATAGTAGCTGAAAGGAGCATCAGACACAAGGTTTCCACATTCGCAGAGTCTCATTGTGAAAGCTATATCATTGTTCAGTCATCATCAAGAAACATGGCTACTGGAACACAGCTCTACATTATCTCCACTACATCTTGACTAACAAGGTGATATCTACTTAATGCATAAGAATAACCTCCAGGATAACCTCTCGACTCTATTTGGAACCTCTCAGCCATTGACACTTTATTTTGTCTCATTTTGCTCTTCCCCCTTTTGGTGGAGAAGATTTTCTCGATGCCTAGATGCCGAGTCTCAGCTCATTCTAGGGTTTTTCTCAATCCCTTGATACGGAGTCTCAGCTCATTCCAGGATTTCTATCCCACGTTGCCAGGAAGGTCCACCCCCTGGGAATCATGCCCCACATAGACAGGGAGGGCAGTGAGTTTGCTTGCAACAATTAGTTATAGAATAGATTTCAGACTTTGGTAACTTTGGGTTACAGTTCCACAATTTTAGGTTTTTCCTTCTAGCTGCTCCAAGACTCTGGAGACTAAAAGAAATGTCAATATAATGATTCAGCAGTCATACTCATTTGGTAAATCCTATCTACTCTTTTACAGCTCTACCTTCTCCTTTCTCTCAATCTTTAGGGGTATTTGGATTACACCTATTCCAACTTTTTCATGTTGGAAGGGGTTATTGATAATATCAGATAGGGAGATGGAACTAGTTGATGTTCTAGAGAGGTTGGCTGCTCTGGGTTTCAGGATTTATCTGGCCTAGGAACCCATTCTGGAGGTTGTAGGTTTCTGGAAAGTAATCATAGTGCATGGAACCTTTGTAGAATTTCAGATAACACCTTACCTATTTTGTCAAGCTCATTTCCTGAATTTGGCTACAGAAGCAGGGTTATGGAACTTATGCCTCCAAGGAGTAAGAGCCCCCTGAACCACCAGCCTCAGCAATAGCACGAGAGGAAGAGAAGCAGTCAGCTGCTAGGGAGTCCTGGCCCCAACTCAGTTCTCCAACACTAAGAATCTCCCATCTTATCCATCCCAGACCCCCCTGAAGAAGGGGAGGGGTTTAGAGAGCCCCACCTTGTCATGTGCCATTAATAAAGTATACTGCATCCAGTAAAAAAAGTTTTTTCAATTGTCCCAAAGTTTTTCAATTTTTCAACCTTTTCAAATTTTCCCAATAATGTCCTTTTGGGCATTTTCTCCTTCATTATTAGATCCAGTCCAGGATCATGTATTACATTCAACTGTCAGTGTCTCTGTAGTCAATCTCTCTTTCTCTTTCTTTCTTTTATTTTATTTTTAATTTTTTATTGATATATATATTATATATTCACATACCATGTAATCATCCAAAATGTAAATCAATGGTTCACAATATCATCATGTAGCTGGGCATTTACCATCACAATTGACTTTTTTTTTCTTTTTTGTGAAAAATAACATATATACAAAAAAACAATAAATTTCAAAGCACATTGCAAGAATTAGTTGTAGAACAGATTTCAGAGTTTGGCATAGGTTACAATTCCATGATTTTTGGTCTTTATTTCCAGCCGCTCTAAGATACTGGAGACTAAAATAAATATCAATATAAGGATTCAGCAATTATACTCATTTGTTAAACCCTACCTTCTCTGTATAATGCCACCATCACTTTGATCTTTCTAGCTCATTCTTTAGAGGTATTTGGGCTAAGCCTATTCTAGTTTTTTCATGTTGGAAGGGACTGTCAATAATATGGGATGGGGGATGGAACATACAGTATTGAATAGGGATTATTCTGCCCTTATGAAATGGGATTTAGGTTAAAACATGGCTTTTCTAGGGGACATACATCCTTTCAAACCAGCACACAGGGCCAGGCTCACCCCTGGGAGTCATCTCCCATGCTGTCATTATTATGACTTTCATCCCTGGATGTTATGTCCCATGTAAGGGGGAGAGCAATGATTTCACTTTCAGAGCTGGGCTTGGAGATTTTCTTTCTTTTTAATTGTGGTAATATATATATATATATATATATACAACATAAAATCTCTCATCTTAATCACTGCCAAGCACATGATTCAGTGGCATTAATTACAGTCTCTAGGTTGTGTTACCATCACTACGATCTATTACCAAAACTTTTCCTTTATCCCAATCAGAAACCCTTTATGCATTAACACCCCCACCTCCAGCCTGTATTCTACTTTCTGCATGGTACAGTTATTTCATGTGATTGGACTCACACAGTATCTGTCCTGTATGTCTGGCTTATTTCTCTCAGCATGCCATCTTCAAGGTTCATCCATATTGGAGCCTATATCAGAACTTCATTCCTTTTTTTTTAAATTGATACATAATATGGCATTGCTACCTCCTTTCTGATCTGCCTTCTCCCCCTAATAACAATCCTTCAAGAGATTGACACTTACGGCACCAACAAAAACCCAAGAAGGAAAAGAAGAATCTATCTTTCCTAGTCCACAGTGTCTAAGCTCAAACAGGATCTGTGCAGAGTTTTAGAGGAAAAAGGAGATAGAGACTTTCTGAAATCATGGCTCTAGAAATAAAACACGACTTTGCTTTTTTAAAAAACCAAAAACCTCACAAACCACAACATGGTCTGAAGGAAAAAGAACTTTAAACCAATTTGCAGATGACTCTACAATAATGTAGTGAACAGAGCCCCTTCCTGCACCAATAACCTGAATTCAGCATCCCAGCTTCAGCTTAGAGGTGGCCACACTACATGCCACAGGCAGTCTGCCCTCAGTTCCCTCTTCCCTCCCTCAGACACTCTTAGTGAGCCAAGCAGCTGGTTGGTGCCTCCTCGGGCAATGGTACACATGCTCCACATGTCCACAGCAAGAAAAAAACAAAGCACACACACCTCCCAAGCCAGTACCTGTACCTCCCACCCCTGGGATTATGCTCCAGGTGGTTCTGGCTCCTCTGAGACTCCATCCCCATTACCTTTTCCCTCTTTTCTGGGCTGAACCTCGTGTCCCGCCAGAATTCCATCTTCCCTTTCTTCTCATCCCCTGATTCCTTCTCTGCTATTCCTTCTTGACTCCTCCCTTTCCATCCTCTTTTGGTCATTCCCTCCTTTCCTATCTCAGCCTCATTCTCACACTCTTCCCTTCTTCTATGTATCTTGGTTGCCCCTCCTTCCCTCATCTTCCTCCACTCCCATCACTTTTCCTCCTCCCTGGTCTTTTCTCTCAGAAAGTCACATGCACATATGAGGACCTGGAAGTGTCCTTAGAGTCATCTCACAGGAGACAGGATCTGAAACAGCTGTGAACTATGAGCAAGCTATGCAACCTCCCCATAGGATTCTATGTAAAATAGCATACAGTGAGGGCTCAATAATTACTCATCATCGCCTTCACAGCTTGCACTGGAGACCCTTCCCCACAAGTTCCAGAACTACCAGTCCCTCTTGTGATTTTTCCTTCACACCGTCTCCTCATCTTGGTCCCTTCTCCTCCTACCCCTCTCCCCACCACACACTCTTTCTCTACTTCTGGAGGCCGCCCTTACACGGTCTCCCCATCTCTGTTCTTCCCCCACCCTTTCTACCACTCTGCCATTCTCCCCCTCTCCTCCTTGCCTCCCACTTTCCCAACTCTGTTTGGCTCCGCCTCCTCCGCCCCAGCCAGGAGACTTGCACTAGTTACAACCTCGGCCGCGTGGTTCCTTAGGGCCCGGGTGGGCCTAGTGACAGGAAGGCCGGCTCACTTGAGCCCTTCTGATTGGCTGGTCCCTTCAGGCGGGATTTCCTGGTGCTAGTGCCCGCTAGGCGCAGGCGCACTAGAGTCACAGGGCTGGTGACCAGTGCAGGCAGACTCCCTTTTATTGCGCTTCACTTTATTGGTCTTTGCAGATACTGCGTTTTTTTATTACAAATTGAAGGTTTGTGGCAACCCTGGGTCGAGCCCTGCGTCGAGCAAGTCTTATCAGTACCATTTTTCCGACAGCGTGTGCTCACTTCTGGTTTCTGAGTCACAGTTTGGTAATTACCAAAATATTTCAAACTTTTTTTTGTTATTATTGTATCTGTAATTGTGACCTGTGATCAATGATCATTGACTTTACTATTGTAATGATTTTGGAGCACTGTGCACTGAGCTCATATAAGCGGTGAACTTAATTGATAAATGTCGTAGGTGTTCTGATGCGCCACAGACTGGCCATTCCACAGACTCTCTACTTCTCCTCAGGCATCACTATTCCCTGAGACACGACAATATTGGAATTAGGCCAATGAATAATCCTACAGTGGCCTCTAAGTGTTCAAGTGAAAGGAAGAGTCTCATGTCTCTCACTTTAAATCAAAAGCTAGAAATGATTAAGCTTAATGAGGAAGGCATGTTGAAAGCCAAGATAGGCCAAAAGCTAGGACTCTTGCACCAAACAGTTAGCCAGGTTTTGTATGCAAAGAAAAAGTCCTTGAAGGAAATTAAAAGTGCTACTTCAGTAAACACAACTGGTAAGAAAGCGAAACAGACGTATTGCTGATAGGGAGAAGGTTTTAGTGGTCTGGATAGAACATCAGACAAGCCACAACATCCCCTTAAGCCGAAGCCTAATCCAGAGCAAGGCCCTCACTCTCTTCAACTCTGTGAAGGCTGAGAGAGGTGAGGAAGCTGCAGAAGAAAAGTAAAAGTCTAAAGCTAGCAGAGGTGGGTTGATGAAGTTTAAAACAAGAAGTCATCTCCCTAACATAAAAGTGCAAGGTGAAGCAGCAAGTTGTCCAGAGCTAGCTAATGATTTTAATGATCGTAAGATAATTGGTGAAAGTGGCTACAACAAACAGGTTTTCACTGTCGACAAAACAGCCATGGGTGGGTGACAATGGCTCAGTGGTAGAGTTCTCGCCAGCTATGCCAGAGACCCGGCTTCAATTCCTGGTGCCTGCCCATGTAATTGAAAACAACAACAACAACAACAACAACAACAAAAAAACAGCCTTGTATTGGAAGAAGATGCCATCTGGAACTTTTTCATAGTTTGAGAGGCGACATCAGTCGCCTAGCTTCAAAGCATCAAATGACAGGCTAATTATCTTGTTAGAGGCTAATGCAGCTGGTGACTTTAAGTTGAAGCCAGTGCTTATTTAGCATTCTGAAAATCCAAGGGCCCTTAAGAATTTTGTTAAATCTACTCTGCCTGTGCTCTATTAGTGAAACAACAAAGCCTGCATTACTGCACATCTGTTTACAACATAGTTGCTGAATATTTTGAGTCCACTGTCGAGACCTACTACTCAGAAAAAAAGATTCCTTTCAATGTATTACTGCTCATTGACAATACACCTGGTCACCGAACAGCTCTGATGGAGATGTACAATGAGATTCACGTTTTCATGCCTGTTAACACAACATTGATTCTGCAGCCCGTGGATCAAGGAGTCATTTTGACTTTTAAGCTTAATGTTTAAGAAATACATTTTCTAAACCTATAGCTGCCATAGATAGTGATTCCTCCGATGGATCTGGGCAAAGATAATTGAAAACCCTCTGGAAAGGATTCACCATTCAGGATGCCATTAAGAACATTTATGATTCATGGGAGGAGGTCAAAATATCAACATGAATAGGAGTATGGAAAAAGTGGATTTCAGCCCTCATAGATGACTTTGAGTTCAAGACTTCAGTGGAAGATGTAAGAGTGAGAAAGAAGAGTCCATCTATGTGGCAAACTTCATTGTCATCTTATTTTAAGAAATTGCCACAACCATCCAACCTTCGGCAACCACCACCCTGATTAGTCAGCAGCCATCAACATTGAGGCAAGACCCTCCACCAGCAAAAAGATGACAACTTGACAAAGTCTCAGATGATGGTTGCGATTTTAGCAACAAAATATTTTAAAATTACGGTATGTACAATTTTTTTTACACATAATGCTACTGCACACTTAATAGTCTACACTATAGGATAAACATAACTTTTATATGCACTGGGAAACCAAAATATTTGTGTGCTTTGCTATATTGTGAAATTCGCTTTGTTGCAGTGGTCTGGAACTGAACTTACCATATCTTGGAGATGTGCCTCTGTGTTCTAAAGGACCGCGCTCAGCTTGTGTTTTTTAATTTCTCCGTCTTCTTCCACTTCCTCCCACCCCCTCCCTCCTCCTCCTTCATTCCCAGATTATCCTAATTACTGGTGCTTGCAAAAGAAACTTTGAAAGTAAATAAAAGTGAAAATTGGCAATTTCTTCCAAAGCCATGCTGTCCCTCCCTGAACCTGGTGATTAGGTGGGAGTGTGAGCTATATATGTTTTGTTTTGTTTGTATGCTGTATGGCGGGGCTCATATTTCATTCTTTTTCCATGTTAGTATCCCCTTGTTGCAGCACTATTTATTGAATTTTTGTTTGGTTGGGGTTTTTTATTTGTTTGTTTGTTTGTTTTGGGGGAGTTCAGGGTCCAGGAATCGAACCTGGGTCTCCTGCATGGCAGGTGAGAATTCTACCACTGAACTACCCTTGCACCCCCTTATATATATTTTTTTGCTAAAACATTGAATCCTGCAGTAATAATAAGAAAAGCAGTTATTATAATAGGTCAAATGCAATGACCATTTTCTATGTCCCAGACACTATGTAGAGTGCTCTCCCGTTTAGCACTGGTGCTGCCTCGTTATCCACAATTACAGACGAGAACATGGGCTTACAAAGGCTAAGTAATTTTCCTTAGGAATTGCAGTTAGTAAGTAAGTGGTAGAGCCAGGATTCGAATCTGAGTCTGACTCCGGAACCCTCGTTCAGCCTCTCCTTGTACTTGGAGGGTTTTACGTGTCGTGTCCATTCTCCTTCTGCCTTGAGAGCAGTTCCCCTAGACATGACTCCCATATCATTTTACCCTGCATCATCCTCTGTGAGTGGATATTTAGGAGATGAGAAACCCCAAGTGAGGACTGGGTTAGCTCCTTTGGAAAAGGGCCATCAGGCCCACCTGAGAGCCAGCTGTCCTAACCTGACCCCAGGGATACGAAGGGGGAAGCCACAGAGGCTACTCCCTGAAGACAAGGGGTCTCCTTGAGAATTAGTGTATCTTCAGATACTGTTCACTAGCTCTGCAGCTATTGTTCAGCTGCAGATGCTGAATGACAATGACTATGACCATTGATAGGGCCTGGGTAAGCGGCCCAGCAATCTATAGCCATTATTTCCGTCATTCCTCACAATAATTCTACAAGGTGGGTTAAGTGATTTGCCTAGAGCCAATGTTGTTAGGATTCAAATCCAGGTCTGCCTGATGCTGGTGTAATATTTTCACTGCACCCTTTGCTTTTCTGTAAAAATATAACAGTCTAAGAATGACCCACGTACTATTATGTGCCACGTACTCTGCTGAGATTCTTACATGTGTTATTATCTTACTGAATCTGAACAGTCTTTCAGAAAGCTATTATGATTTTCTTTTTGCAGATAAAGAAGCCAAGGTTCAGAAAAGTTCAATAACTTACTCAAGATTACATAGACCGTAAGAAGGAGAAGCAATATTTACACAGAGATTTTTTGATACCCAAGCGTATGCTCTGTCTGCTGCCCCAGGCCGGGGGGCAACATTTTTTTTTTAATCTGGGTTGAGGTTTGGATGAGAGCTGGGTTCAACCTGGGCAGGGGGTGGTTGAGGGGACACATAGGTGCTCAGATCTGTCTGAAATTTCTCTAGGACCCCAGGTTCTTCCTTTGACACACACTGTGGAGTAAGCCTGAGAGGAGGTAGCTATTCCTCTTTCTGGGAGGGGGTTCACAAAGAAACTCTGATATTTCCATCGTTGTTCTTTAGGATTGGTAGCATAAGAACTGGACTAAATAATTTACAGTGATAAACACTTAAAGCAGCAGTTTGCAAAGTATGGTCTTGGACCACTGTAGGGCCTCATGATCTTTTCAGGGGTTCTGTGAAGTCAAAACTATCTTCATAATAATACTGCGATGTTATTTGCCTTCTTCATTCTCATTCTCTCACAAGTATATGGTGGGATTTTCCAGAAGCTACATAATGTGTGATATTGAACTTGATTGAATGAAGAAGCAAATACTAGAATTATGTGTTCTATGAAGCCAGAAATTAAAACAGATCTGCAAAACTGTAAAACAGTGCTAATGTTCTCACAAAACATGTTATTTATGCCACATGTAATGAGCTTATTAATTTTTGTTTTGCGCATAATATTGAAGTTTTTCCCTCTAGTGCAATTATTTCACCATAAATATTAATAAACTACATGGCTTTCAATATTTTTTTAAATGGAGTCTGAGTCACAATACTATATTGTTAATAGAGGTTAAATATTATGAGTACATGATATTTTCTCTGGACTTGTATTTTATCCTTTTTGTTTTAAACATATGAGGAAACTCAATGTTTTTAACCATATGAGGAAATTCAGTGTTTTAAACCACACTTAAAGTTTTGTACATCAAACTGGGTTTCTTTTTAAAAAGCCACCAACACAAAGCTAAAAAGGCAAGATAATTAGTTACACATTAAAATGCAAATTATAATGGATAAAAGTAAAAAGATCACATGAAATTAGATGTTTGACCTAGACTTTCCCACCAGTATTCTATTACTTTTACAATATCATTTTTATAAAATGCAGTCAGCACACAAAAAAAATAGAACTGTTCAAAATTTGAGTATTAGATGGCCAGCTATAGTGCTGTTTTTTCTTTACCACTGTGTAAATTGTTCTCCACATTTGTTATATATAAAAAGATACACAATACTTTGCTAGTGAATATTTAAAGAATGATTGTATGAATTAACTGGGTCATATATAGTTTGTTTCACAGTGTTCATGAAACTGAAGTCAACTTTCTTTTTTAACAGTACCTATAATAAGATAATTTCAATTGATATCCTATGATGATTTCCTATGCAATCTGTTAAGTTTTATTACCACATGGAATGAAAAAGAATTGTGCATAAGTAACAAAACTTTTGTTTTGAACATTTCTGACATCAAACCCCCCTACATCAGACACTCTTATCCATGGATACCTGTAGAGTCCATGTATGAGCTTGAGAAATGATAAATTTCCTGAATTTCAGTATATGCAAACTTGTGTGTTTGTGTGAATTTTCCAGGGCAGAGGGTTCTCTCAAGAGGGATCTGTCATCTCACATAAATCAAGAAAACCAAGCCACATTTATTAGCAAATATTATTTTTAATCATAATCTAAAAAAAAAGTTGTGGATGTGCATGTATTATTTCAGTTACCTATAGATACACACATCGGTATTAAATAAAACAAGATGATTTTATGGATACAGGGTGTGGGTTCTGTTTTAAAATAAAATTCAAAAGCCTAAAATCTAAATACAACTTCATCTTGGCTATCAAATACATAGTATACTTACTAAAGAACCATGGTGAATATACTCTTAGAAAAGACAGTAATATATGTAGGAGAACTGACTCAAACAGATTTTATTCAACTTTTTAGGATGAGGAAAACAAATGGTATAAAATAAGTAAAAAAATCTTCTCTTGTACTGTCCAAACCATTTTCAATGTTTTACAAAATGCTCACACAGCAAATATGAAAAGTTCCAACACACCCTTCTTTTAAGCCTCTGCTGCAATAAATGCAGCATTAACAAACATACAAATTTCTCTGTTCCAATCTTAAAAGTAGAATTACTGAATTACTAATTTATACGATGTTATTCATACATATTTTTATTCATATACTTTGAATAAGATCATTGCCAAAACATACATTATTTTCCTCTATTTTATTATTATTTTTTTAACATGGGCAGGCACCGGGAATCAAGCCCGGGTCTCTGGCATGGCAGGTGAGACCTCTGCCACTGAGCCACCGTGGCCCTCCCCTTAACTTTAGTTTTACATTAAGTCAGTGTCTATCATGCAGCCATTAAAAACCTTACAGTAAAATTACACAGATTTGTAGTCCAGTTTAGCCTCTAGCTTCTTAGAATCAGCCACTTTTCTGACTGCTTTCATGAAGTCTTCCTGTACTACAAAATCATGATCAGCATGAATTGCAAACATACCTGCTTCAGTACAAACATTTCTCAGGTCTGCTTCATTAAAGCCATCTGAAAGCTTCACAATTGCTTCATAATCTGTTTCCCCATGCTTTGTAACGGGACCTGCATGGATTTTCAATATATCTCATCTTGCTTGTTCATTTGGTAAATCAGTATGTATTTTTTCTATCTCATCTTTCTGGACGCAGTAAAGCAGGATCCAGAGTATCTGGTCTGTTTGTAGCCTTGATCATTTTAACTCTATGCAGAGCATCAAATCCATCCATTTGATTCTGTAACTCCATTAAAGTTCTCTGAATCTCGCTATCAGCTGAAGTACCCTCTGAAAACCTACAACCACCAATAGCATCTATTTCATGCATAAAAATGATGCATGGCTGATGGTCCCTGGCATAATTAAATATTTCTCTGATCAAACGAGCACTTTCACCAATGTACTTGTCTACACTAGAACTAAATTCAACCTTTAAGAAATTGCAGTTTAGCTGGTTAGCAACAGCTTGTGTCAAGAGTGTTTTTCCTGTACCCGGTGGTCCATATAAGAAACAGCCTTTTGGAGGTATTATTCCTATACACTGGAATAATTCTGGGTTTGTAAGAGGTACCTCTGTTACCTCTCTTAATTCCCGAATCTGTTCTGAAAGCCCTCTGATCTCAGAATAAGAAACATTCCCAGGGACCTCACGAGACATATGGTAAACCATTGGCTCTACCTCCCTTGGCAAATATCTCATGATAGTTAGTGTAGTCATGTCCAAAGCAACTCTTGTTCCTGGCTTCAGCTTACTTTTGTCAGGTCTTCGAGGACAACCCACAACATATCTTGGTCCATTTGTGGCTTTAACAATGACGTTTTCTTCAGTTAATAGCTTAAGTACTTCACCCAGAATCTGACCAACACTTTGTAGGGCCTTCAGGTCATTTTCAGACTGTTCATGCTGCTTGGTAAGTTCTTTTCACTGTTCCCTTAACTCCTTGAGACAGCCGTCCATCTCCTTGTGTTCCGGTAGCTTCTTGCGGTAGTCCTGAAGCGCCTTGAGCTTATCAATTTTTAAGTGAATTGGATATTTAAAAAAATTTTTCAGTTTTGATTTCTAATATGGTACATAATAATAGACATAACCCAAAAGCTTTTTAGGGTCCTCGATAATTTTCAATAGTGTAAAGGAGTCCTGAGATCAAAAAGTTTGAGAACTGCTGCTTTGGTTCATTAGCATCCCATTGACATTATATCAGACCTAATTGTGAGTGATACCAAAGAATTTCTAGAATCACAATCCTGACTAACTGTAGTATCCGATGAGGTGAGCCTGAAACAGCAAGGCCCTCTGACCAACAAAGGACTCAGAGGCAACAGTATAAAAATCTGAAACCTGATTTGGGTTAGGTCCTACAATACTCATTATAGGAAAAAATAACTGCCTTGTGGAAGCAGTGAGGGATGAGATTTCCTTTCTTACCCCCCCAACTTTACTGAAGCATAACTAAAGTACACTAAACTAATATATTTAAAGTGTATGACTTGATCACTTTTGACTCATGTATACGCCTTGTGAAACCATCACAACCATCAAGATGACAAACATTTGTTTCCATCACCCTCAAAAATTTATTTTGCCCCTTGCTAATCCATCCTTCCCACAACCCACATCCCCAGGCAACAACTGGTCTGCTTTCTGACTTTCTAACACTATAGATTAGTTTCTATTTTCAAGAATTTTATATAAATGAAATCATACAGGAGGGACTCCTTTTGGCTTGGCTTCTTTCACTCAGCATGATGATTTTAAGATTCACTCATGTTGTTTTGTTGGGGATGAGATCTGAACTCCAGTTCTGCTTCTTATTAATGGGTGACTTTGGGAAAATTGCTTAACCTATGTGTGCCTCAGAGAAGAGAAAACAAATAACTCCTACCTTGCATCATTGCAAAGATAAAATGAGTCAACGTAAGTAAATAAAGCATTTACTTCATTTCAGCTCCTGGTACTTACTGGGTGCTTGATAAACAGTAGTTATTTTTGAATATATATTTAGGGTAGGAATTAAGGAGGGTAACTAGTACAGGATGGAGTAGGGGAGAGTCTTATTTAGACTAATTTGATTCACAGCCCAGGTTTAACTGTGTTCAACATTTCTCACCTATACACCACAAAACGCCACACATGCCAACCTAACCAGGAAATTTTTCTTTAGTGAGGTCTGGGGACATGGAAATTTGTAGCTTTGAAAGTCCTGCCAATTTGGAGTTATCCTGTTGGAAAAAAACAAAATCCCACTAGGCTGCTTTAATGGAAAAGATGTATTCCTTCTTCATCCTTGCTGATTTCAAGTCCAACTGGCCGGGTTTGCTCAAACTTGGAATGAAAACCCCTCGCCTGGGGATGGGATGGTCTTCAGGAGGTTGCTGGCCAGAGGAAGTAGGAGATGGAGGTTTTCTGTGTGACTCGCTGCCTCTAGGCCTGGGCCGGGACAGAGTGGTCATGAGGAGGAGATTCTCAGAGACTCCAAACAGGATTCCTCTGCTTTCGGGGCTGTCCAAGTGCCAAGGGCCATGGGAACCTAGTCCCATCATGTCGCATTTGCTACTGGCAACCAAAGCAACTTGTGCCCTCCTGCTGCCAGGAGGTAACTGCGGTTTCCTAAGCCTGAAGACACAGTCTGAGAGGAAAAAAAACAAAACAAAGAGGACATGAGAGAAGAAGAGAGGAGGGAGGGTGAGAGAGGGTTGACTTGATCGCAGTCTGTTCAGGTCTAGCTGGAAAACACAATGAAGTGAAAAGCCTCCTTGGTTGGCGTGCTTTTCTTCATTTTTTTTCCCCAGGGTTTGAAGTGAAGAGGGAGGGATGGGAAAAAAGAAAGGAAGAGGTGGAGGATTGGCAAGGCCTGGGCAGAAGCAGCATGAAGCCTTCAGGGTTAGAGAGGGGAAAGTAACTTGAGGATTCTGGGACCCCCCACCTTGGGTCACTCCCATACTGGCCAATCCCTTCCCTTCCAGAAGAGTCTGTGGCTCGGGGTGATGCTTTCAATAGTGTGTTTTGAATGAAAAAAAAAAAAAAGAAAAGAAAAACCTGAGCAGCTGAAGCCTACCCACCCTTGCCCTCGGAAAAAACAGTTTTGCCTGCATTTTAAGTTCATTTTTTTTATAGGAATGGGATGGGTGTTTATGTTGGTTTTATTTTCCCAAGCATAGAATAATATTTGCAAACTTTCATTGAACTCTTTGTGCCAAGTACTATCCTACGGACTTTACACATATTATCTCAATTAATCCTTAGCACAACTTATGAGGTGTGGGGGGTCTATTATTATCCCCATTTTACAGATAAAGAAACAGAGGCTTAGAGAGGTTAAGAACCTAAGGTCATATAACTCATAAGTGGTAGAAACAGGACTCATTCCCAGCTCTTTCTGAACCTGAGCCTGCATTCTTAAACACTGTGCTATGCATATATTTAAAAATAGTCTCTTAAGTGGCCTACGGTTTACTCTTATTCTAGGGAAGGGAGCAGGGGCTGGGAGGGTGGGGGAAGGATAGTCTTATGAGAGCAACTATAACACAATGTATTATGGATCACACTAACAAATTGAAATAAATGCCCCAGAAGGCCAAAGAAGCGAATGATTATTTCTGTAGGCCCAGGATGATGGGGTTAAGGAAAACTTTTTATTTTATTATTTTAAAAATTGTAGTACTATATATATATATATGACATAGAATTTGCTATTTTAACCATTTTTGAGTGTACAGTTTAGTGGCATTACATTTACAATATTGTGCTACCATTCCCATCATCCATTACCGAAACTCTTTCCACAACAGAAACCCTGTACATATTAGGCAAAGCTCCCTATTCCCCCGCCTTTCAGCCCTGGTAATTTCTAGTCTACTTTCTGTCTTTATAAGTTTGCTTATTCTCTACATTTCATATAAGTGGAATCATACCTTATTTTGTCCTTGTGTGCCTGACTTATTTCACTGAACATAATGTCCTCAAAGTTCACCCTTGTTGTAGCATGAAGAAGTATCAGAACTTCATTCCTGTGTGTGGCTGAATAATACTCATTGTATGTTTATACCATATTTATCCATTCATTTGTTTCATGGACACTTGAGTTGTTTCCACCTTTTGGCTATTGTGAATAATGCTGATGGGAGCATTGGTGTACAAATATCTGATCGAGTGGAATTGCTGGATCATATGATAATTCTATGTTTAACTTTTTGAGGAACCACCAAACGTTTTCTACAGTAGCTGCATGATTTTACTTTCCTACCAGCCATGCATGAGAGTTTTAATCTCTCCACATTTTTGACAGCATTTACTATTTTCTGTTTGTTTTTTTTTTTAAACATAATAGCCAACTGAAATAGACAACAAAGGTGTCATATTGTGGAATCTCATTGTGGTTTTTGATTTGCTTTTCCCTGATGACTATTGATTTTGAGCATCTTTTCATGTGCTTGTTGGTCATTTGTCTATCGTCTTTAGAGAAATGTCTATTCAAGTACTTTGCCTACTTTTTAATTTGGATTGTTTGTCTTTTTGCTTTTAAATTGTAGTCATTTTTACATATTCTGGATATTAAACCCTTATCATATATATTATTGGCAGTAAATATTTTCCCCTGTTTTAGAGGTTGCCTTTTTGCTCTCTTGATAATGTCCTTTGATGCACAAAAGTTTTTATTTTGATGAAGTTCAATTTATCTAATTTTTCTTTTGTTTCTCTTGCATTTGGCATCATATCTAAGAAACCATTGCCAAATCTGAGGTCCTAAAGATTTACCCAGGTTTTCTTCAAAGAGTGTTTTGGTTTTAGCTCTTATATTTTGGTCCTTGATCCATTTTAAGTTAATTTTTTTGTATATGGTGTGAGGTAGGGGTTCACATGCATTCTTTTGCTTGTGGAAATTGAGTTTGCTCAGCACCATTTGTTAGACTATTCCTTTCCCTCTGAACGGACTTGGAATCCTTTTTGAAAATCACTTGGTGTGTTAGTTTGTTAGCTGCTGGAATACAATACACCAGAACTGGAATGGCCTTTTAAAAAGGTGAATTTAATAAGTTACGAGTTTACAGTCCTAAGGAAGTGAAAGTGTCCAAATTAAGGTACCACAGGAAGTTACCTTCCCTCAAGAAAGGCTGATGGGTCAGAAACACTTCCGTTAGCTGGGTAGTAACATGGCTGGCAGCTGCTTGTCTCTTGCTCCTGGGCGCTGTTTCTTTCAGCCTCTGTTCCTGTGGAGGTTTCTCACTTTACTTCTCTAGGATTGGTTTTCATCTCTTGGCTTCCCTTGGCTCTCTCCAATTTCTGGCTTGCTTAACAGCTCATGGCAACGTCTGCTGGGCTCCAAGCATCTCCAAACATCCATGTCTCTGTTCTCCATATGTCCGCATCTGTGTCAGCTCTGCTGTAAAGTTTCTGTTGGCTCTGTCATATCTGAGATTTCTCCAAAATGTTTCCTCTTTTGAAGGATTCCAGTAAAGTAATCAAGACCCACCTGGGATGGGTGGAGTCACATCTCCATCTAATGAAAGTTATACCCACAATTGGGTGTGCCACATCTCTGTGGAGGTAATCTAATCAAGTTTCCAACCTACAGTTCTGAATAGGGATTAAAAGAAATGGGTGCCTCCACAAAACAGAATCAGGATTAAAACATGGCTTTTCTGGGGTACATAATACTTTCAAACCAGCACACTTGGCCATAGATATATGAGTTTATTTCTGGGCTCTCCATTTCATTCCACTAATTTATGTATTTTTCCTTATGCCAGTCCCATACTGTTCTGATTACAGTTGTTTTGTAGTAAGTTTTGAGTTCTCCAACTTTGTTCTCCTTTTTCAAGGATGTTTTAAGCTGTTTATGTCCATAAGAATTTTATCATTAGGTTTTCCATTTATTCAGAAAAGGCTGATGGCACTGACGTAAGATGTTGATAATAAGGAAAAGTGTATATGTGTATGTAGGTAATATGGGGACTCTGTACTTGCTACATGTTTTTTCTGTAAACCTGCTCTAAAAAATAAATGTTAAAAATGTAAAAAAAAAAAAGACTGCTGGAATTTTTATAGGAATCACATTAAATCTGTAGACAGCTTTGGTAGATTTGACATCTTAACTATACTGAGTCTTTCAATCCATGAATATGGGTTGTCTTTCCATTTACTAAAGTCATCCTTAATTTCTCTCAGCAATGTTTTTTAGTTTTTAGTGTATGTGTTTTTTGCCTCCTTGGTTAAATTTATTACTAGGCATTTTATTCTATAAGATGCTATTGTAAATTGAATTGTTTTCTTAATTTCCTTTTTGGATTGTTTCTTGCTGGAATCTAGAAGCACAACTGATTTAGGGGTGTTTGTCTTATAACCTGCAACTTTGCTGAATTCATTTATTAGGTCTACTAGCTTTCTTGTGGTTTCTTTGGGATTTTTCATATATAGGCTTATGTCATCTGCAAATAGAGTTTTACTTCTTTCTTTCCAATTTGTATGCCTTTATTTCCTCTTCTTGCCTAAGTTCTCTGGCAAGAACTTTTGGTACAATGATGAAGAGCAGTGGTAAAAGTGGGCATCCTTGTTTTGTGGCTGATCTTATGGAGAATGCTTTCAGTGTTTCACCATCGAGTATGATGGTAGTTGGGGTTTTTCCCTTGCTTATTTATTTGGCTTTTTTACTTTTATAATCACCCACCAAAAAATATCATTTTAAAATTTAGTAATTGAGGATGATCTATTCCAAATATGTTTGGAGTTTGCTGTTTATTATTTGGTTACCTCTTAGTATTTTTTTTTTAATTAGAGAAGTGGTAGGTTTAAAGAAAAATCAAGGTAGAAAATACAGAGTTCCCATATACCTTCCTCCATCCCCTGCAATTTCCCTATTATTAACACTGCGTTAGTGTGAACCTTTGTTACAATTGATAAAATAATATTATTATATTTATACATGTTTTTTGTAATGTTGGGAGCGTTTCTATTTCTAATTCTTTGTGTTTTATTTTGGAGAGGTGTTGGTTTTGTCAAATGTGTTTTCTGTATTAATTGAGACTATCGTGACTTTTTCATTTATTCTAATATGGTATATTACATTGATTGATTTTCTTATGTTGAACTATATGTGACTTTTAAAAAGTTTCAAAGCTCAGACAGTAGAGTCTACTTACTAGCATCAAGTCCCAGCCCTGCCACTTATTAGCTCTGTGATCTTGGGAAAATCACTTACCTTCTCTGAGATTCAAGTTCTTTAAAATGAGGATATGTTCATTTCAACAAATGTTTGCTGAGGGCTATTTCATGTCAGGCACTGTTTTAGACAACAGGGATATACTGGTAAACAAGAAAGGTGAGGTCCCTTTATTCATAGAGCTTATACTCCAGTGGAGATAATAATTGTACCTACTTTCTGGGGTACTGGTTCTGATGTGTCTGGAATCTTCTCCCCTCGCTCTTCACTCCCATTCTGTCTTAGCTCAAGCTCCATTTCCTCAGAGAACTGCTTGACCAGGTCAAATTCCATAGTACATGGATGTATCCTTTATAACACTTTGCATCATTGGAAGTTGTTTGATTCTTTGACCAAAGTCTTTAAACCACTTGAGGGTATGCACAATGACTGGCTTTTTATTTTGCTTTGTTTTAGCTCATCAGTGACCAGCTCATATTAGGCTTTCATTAAATGCCTGTTGATTGAATAAATAAGTGAAATGATATAATGCTCATAAAGCACTTGGTATGGCCCTGGCACAGTTAGCACTCAGTGAGTTTCTATCTCCTATTATTTTTTGACATTGTGCCTCCTAATTTGAAAACTGAAATAAGCCCTGTCTGCATCCCTAGCTTCTTTTTGGCAAAATAGTATAGTGTTATCTATTCAACTGCCATTGCCCCTTTCTTCCTTGTATGCAGACCCTAGGCTTTTTGTATTGTTCATCCTTTCCTCCAGACTAGTAAGTGAAAGAATTTGGATTTGAATCCAAGCAGTAGGTTCCACAGCCTGAGTGCTTAACCTTTTAAAAAGCCACATATTGATATAGGAAGTCTGTCTTAATAAAGTTATGAAACACACACATGCAAATGTATAGCCACTTATTTGAAAAAAAAAAAAAGTAAAAAACTTCCCTTAACTCTATTGCCCCAGGCCTTCAGGCCCACCCATCATTGCAACTCCATTGGTCTTACCAGTGATTTGTGTAGGGGTGGGTATGTGATGAGATTCTGGCCAATGAGACCAGAGGGTAAGTCTCCGGAGGAAAAGTTTCTTCATTCACATAGACACATAGGAAGATAAGGCCCTTCTTCTTCTGGTAGATCTTATCTTGTCCACTTGAGATGCATGGAACTGCAGCAACAATCCTGGAATCAGGAAGGGAGCTAACCGAGGACCAGGTTGACATGTTGAGCATGTTGAATTAAAAGATGATTCAAGGGTGGCTGCCGTGGCTCAGCAGGCAGAGCTCCGACCTGCCATGCTGGAGGTCTGGAGTTCGATCCCTGGTGCCTCCTGCCCATATGCAAATTAAAAAAAAAAAAAAGATGATTCAATACTAGGTCATTGATGATGCTATTGAATTCTAAATTAAACAGCTCTTCCTCAAGAAATAACTTGCTATTTAGCTGCCCTTTTGAGCTGAGCACATGTCCTTCATGGGCAGCCCTCTCTAGTGACTGAGCATGGTAGGGGTACTAGGACCCGGCTGTCCCTGTCCAGTAGATGACTCTTCCAGTGGGCGATCTTTTCCCCAGTGCTTGCTGTTGGGTTAGCTGAGACTGTCAGATCTGCATCATAGCTTAAGGCTTTTCCTGCTCAATTCTGTTTCCTCTTTTATTTTTCACAGGTGTAGCCCTTCAAACCTAAAATACTTAGACATCTGTCTCAGCCTGTGCTTCCCAGAGGACTCAACTGACATAAATTGGAATCAATAATGACTCCTTTGAGGGATTTGTCCAGCTCAGTCAGAAAATAGAAGGTCTGCATTCCCTTTCTTGTCTACCTTTCTATTTCCTTCTAAACATATATTTCTAATATCTTGAATAACAGAGCAGTAGACACTCAGTTATTGAGCATTTGTTTAGTGCCTATTCATGCCGGAACTGTGCCAGAGGTCCTATATCACTTATCTCATTTAACCTTCAGGAAAGTCCCGTGAGATGTATCCCTATGTAACAGATAAGGAAACTGAGCCTTCAAAAGTAAGGGGATGTATCCAGTGTCACATCATCAGAAACAGGCAGATCTTATTTTACTCAGGTCTGGATTGTCACCCCCTCAGAGAGCCCTGCCTTCCTGTCTAAACCACTTCCCCTACCTCCATCAACCTCTATTCCTTTACCTTCCTTTATTTTTCAACATAGCGTTTACTATCCCCTGAAATTACAGTTTTCCATGCTTATGGTCTGTCTCCCTCTCTAAATGGGAACATTTCATGGGCAGGAATCCTGTGCAATTTATTACTATTTCCCCAGCACCTAGAGCAGGGCTCAAATAGTCATTGAATGGCTGCATAAAAGAATTCAAACTCATCTTTAAGGCAGTTTATATTCATTGTTTTAAATAATCACATGTCACATTTGTACTCTACAGTTTACAAAGTCCTTCCATAGATCCCTCATTTAGTCTTCACAGAAATCTTTGCGCTAGGACTAACACTACTGCCCCTTCTTCAGGGTTTTCTCATGCTTGCTGGTCCTTCTGCCTGGACGGCTTCCCCAGCCACCCCCACCCCCTGCCCAGTCTTTGCCTACATCACTCTATGCCTCCTTCCATGTCACCTCCTCAGGGAGGCAGCTCTGATATCACAGAGAGCCCTTGGTACATGACTCTCTTCACACCTTGTAAGTCTCTTATCACTAGTTGTGCTGGTTTGAAAGGATTATGTATCCTAGAAAAGCCATGTCTTAATCCTGATCCAATCTTGTGGGAGCAACTGTTTCTTTTAATCCCCATTCGGCACTAAAGGCTGGAAACTTGATTAGGTTATCTCCATGGAGATATGACTCACCCAATTGTGGGTATTAACCTTTCGTTAGAGGGAGATGTGACGCCACCCATTCCAGGTGGGTCTTGATTAGTTTACTGGAATCCTTTAAAAAAGGAAGCATTGGGGAGAGAGTTCCTTTTTGAGCCATGGGAGAGCCACGAGAACGACAGAGCTCACGTAGTCAGAGACCTTTGGAAATGAAGAAGGAAAACGGTGGGCAAGCTTCTTGAAACAAGAAGCCTGGAGAGAAAGCTAGCAGACGTCACCAGTTTGCCATGTGCCCTTCCAGTTGAGAGGGAAACCCTGGACGTCATCAACCTTTCTTGAGTGAAGGTAACCTCTTGGTGTGCGTCAATTTGGACACTTTTATAGTCTTGCTTTAATTGGGACTTTTTCATGTCCTTAGAACTGTAGACTGGCAACTTATTAAATTCCCCTTTTTAAAAAGCTATTCCATTTGTGGTATATTGCATTCCGGCAGCTAGCAAACCAGAACACTAGTCAAATAATTATGTAATTATTTAGTGTCTGAATCCTCCACTAGCCAAGGCTCCATGCCATTCCTACATAACTTATGTGCCTGATATGCCTGCCACATAGTGGGTGTTCATTTTATGTGTGTGTGTATGTGTGTGTATACACATGCATGTGTATATATATATGTAAACCTATAAGAAGAATTGTTTCCATTGAAAGATGAAGGAATCAAAATCCTATGGTCTAAGCTAGAGGCTTGAAAACTTCTTTGTTACCTACAATTAGAAACTCATTGTTCATCATGACCCCAGGAAACACACACATGCACAAATATATGTACACTTACTGTGGAAGAAGCAGTCATATTTTCTATTCTACTCAACTTTATTTCATTACAAAGTTTTTAGGGCTGTGTGACAGTGGTTCAGTGGCAGAATTCTCGCCTGCCATGCTGGAGACCCGGGTTCGATTCCCAGTGCCTGCCCATGCAAAAAAAAAAGTTTAGTCCCAATCAATTTTGTTGAATTCATGACCAACTCTAGTCTGAACAACCCTGCCTGACAAGCTTAAGTCTGCATAATGAGTATGGTGATGGAGTTAGAAGAATCCAGTGGTCTCCTTCCTATTGCATACCCTAGTGAATTTCTCACCCTAAGGCAAACTATTACAAAATCTTTGTGTCAGTTTTGATAACCAGAGTAGTTCCTGTACTTCTCAGCCAGAGTTAGGGCAAAGCTGCTCCGTCCAGCTGCAGGCATTTAAGTTTGGTTTATCCAGACACCTCAGCTCTCTGCGGTGCAGCTGTCCAAAAGGTTCCTCCTAGAAGCTCCAAAGGGAAAGATTTTATCCTAATGGGTGGCACACCCAGACTTGCTGGAATTCTCATCCGAATTACACCAAACATTAACACATGGACAGAGGCACATGGCAAATTAAATGATTTACGGGGGTCAAAGATCAAGTCAATGGCAGGCCTAAAAGTTAAGCTGCCACACACCCTCAGAGTCTGCTAGGCTAAGACCCAAAGTGGCCTCGTCCAGGCAGGGCCCAGCAGCCTGGTCCTGGTCAACCATCAGCCAGTTAATCTACAACGGCACCTTCTTTCTCTACCAGAGGGAGGCTTTGACTTGAACTCCTGGGAGACCTACCTTCTTGGCATCAAGGTTTCTCTGCTTCAGAGTCTAAATTAGCTGGTGTTGGACACAGAAGCCTAGAGAAAGCCGAAACTTGTTTATTTGCTCTTTTATTCCTGGATTTATAATTTGACCTAATATACTGTACGTCTGTACATGTGTTGATCTAAAAAAATGTTCGAGCTTGCCTGCTTCTCAGGCCATGTTGGCAGGCAGCTGTTAAAGCCATCAACGATGTTTGCTTCCAGTTACAAAAGAAAACATTCTGTATTTGGGGCTGGGTGGTTTTTTTTTTCCCCTGATTTAAAAGGGGAAATATGTTTCCCAGTAGAGATGTGGGGCTGCCCCTGTCCCATTCTAGGGGTAGGAATGGCTAAGAAACCTTCTTGGCACATCTGGTTCATCATCTTTCTGATTTTCACACTCTTTTCCTCTCCCTGTGGAAGTGTTCTTAGGGGTTTGGGTTTGAAATTGTTTGAGCAACTGGTTTCTGTTCTTTCCCTGGGGATATCAGTTTATCATTCAATATCTCCCTCAGACTCTGGTGTGTTTTTAGCTAAGAAAGATCCAGGTCATGTGCCATTATCAGGTGTGCTAACAACACACTTGCTGATGGAACCAAGAAAACATGAGTAATTCTAACCTCAGCCCAGAACCTTTGAAGGAACACACAAATCCTGACCTTGCTTTGGTGCTTTGCAGAGAGACCATCTGGGGAAAACTTCATTTCCCAAAATAAATATGAAATTGAGAATTCTTCTGGCTGAGAAGTAGGAAAAAACATGTGACAACTATGGGGTTCAGATACGCAGATATTTCTTTCAGAGAAAATGATTTAAACCCGAGTTTCCCATGATAAGCATACTCTTAAAGGACTGAGCTGGGAAAAGAGTGGGGAAAGGGTGGAGGCAAAGGGGAATGAAGAACACTTGAAAATGGTTAAAATGGGAAATTTTGTGTTATATACATGTTACCACAAAAAAATAAAATAAAAGGAATGAAGAACAGAGAAGCTGTACAATAGCTGGGAAACAACAAAAAGAGCACAAAGACAGTAGGATTTGCTGCAGATTGGAGGTAACTTTGGAAGTGTCAGCTCAAAGTTCAGTAGTTGGCTAAGTGCAAGAGAGTCAAGACAGTTTGAAAATGAGGAATGAAAACCTCTGAGGAAAATTTCGCTGCTCATATGAAACAGACTTGGAGGGGGTAAAAAAAAAAGATGACAAATGGTACCTAAGAGGTATCCAGGGATGGTTAGAACCAAAGCACAGTGTTGACTCAGAATATATCTGGGCCACTGCCTGAAAGGTCTCAATAACCCCAGGATTTCTGGCTAAAGGACATAGTCAAGCTGAAACTGCTAATTCCAAGCTAAGGTGTTTAAGAATTTGCATGATGGTAAGAAACAAGACTCTTAAAAAGTATCTTTTTTTTGAATTTCAAATTCTGACTTTGTGACTGGTCTAGAGGGAGCATAAGAAATGAGACTTTTATTTCCTGAAATGCCATTATAGGTCTGTACCCAAAGATGCTCTCAGTGAGGGAAAGCTGGGGCAGAAAGGGTCAGTAATCACAGCTGTCCTCCTCCCCATCTTTCCCTCCTTCCTCACTCTGTAAATATTTGTTTATTTCATTTGACTGAGTTGATGTTATGCTATAGAACAGGCCAGGGAGGAGGGGGTACTATTGAAAAATAAGGGAAAATGTTTCGAGGTTAATATCTTTGGAGGAGAAATGTTTGAACTCTTAGTGGCGAGACAGAATGGTGGGTGTGGGAAAATTAGCAGCAACAATGTGAAATGAAAGGGGAGAGGGTTGCACCAAATAATGTGGGTAAGTAAGGGACCCAGTAGAGATTAAGGCATATAAGGCCTGGGGTTAAGGGTGATAATTCACCAAAACAGTGAACTGAAATCAAACTCCCATATTTGGCCCAGAGTAATTAGAGTATAATTAAATGTTGCTGCTTTAATGTTTTATGCTAATGTTTGTTTAAAAAAAAACAGTGAGGTTGCAAATGTGAACCAACTCTGTGCAATTTGGGATTTGTTGCTGATAGGAAGTTTGCTGGTTGTGAGGAAGTGGGGCTTTCAGTGGACACTGGGTTGAGTAAAAAACAAGAAGATTCTATATCCCACTCTTTTACCTCCTTCTTCCCCTCCTCCACCCCAGTGCCTAACAGGGTTACTGGGAAGGAGTTTTCAATAAGTGTGTATTGAATGACTCTGAAAGCAACTCAGCGAAACTGACCTTAGTGCCCAAGTACCCAAAGGGAGAAAAAACAGAGATGAAGTTTAAGCAAATGTTAGCAACAGAGTTTAGGGTAATAGCTAAATCAAGAGCCATGTGCTATCCAGGAGTTTTTACTGAGCCAAAGGGTAGGCCTGCACCCTGGACAGAAGGCTGTTGCTTACTCAGGGACCGAGGTTACTGAGGGACACGGTTCTGCCAAAGATTGCAGGTCAAGTATCTGTGGATTCATACCTTCCCTAAATTTGAAGAATGTCTGCTGAGCTGTCAGAGGATAAAATGGCAAAAGTCTGCCTGTATCCTAGAGGACTCTGGGTGATAGGATGACCTTTAGAATCTCTTCTAATCAGGATCAACGATGATTCTTTTAAATTGGGTGTAGTCCATACTCCTTGAGCTGTGGTTAAAGAGTCATGGTCTTTGCTGGAGGGACTGTGGTTCATGGAGGGTGTTCTAGTTTGGGGGCTGCTGGAATGCAATATACCAGAAACAGAATGGCTTTCAAAAAGGGGAATTTAATAAGTTGCTAGTTTACAAGTTTACATTTAAGGCTGAAAAAATGTCCCAATTAAAATGAGTCTATAGAAATGTCCAATCTAAGGCATCCAGGAAAAGATGCCTTGGTTCATGAAGGCCGATGAAGTTCAGGGTTTCTCTCTCAAGTAAGAAGGCACATGGCGAACACAGTCAGGGTTCCTCTCTCATCTGGAAGGGTACATGGTGAACACGGCATCATCTGCTAGCCGTCTCTCCTAGCTTCCAGTTTCATGAAGCTCCCCGGGAGACATTTTCCTTCTTCATCTCCAAAGATTGCTGGCTGGTGGACTCTGCTTCTCGTGGCTATGTCGTTCTGCTCTGCTCTCTCTGAATCTCTTTCATTCTCCAAAATGTTTCCTCTTTTATAGGACTCCAGAAGCTTATCAAGACCCACCCAAATGGGTGGAGACATGTCACCTAATCCAGCTTAACAACCACTCTTGATTAAATCACATCTCCAGGGAGATGATCTGATTACAGTTTCAAACATACAGTATTGAATAGGGATTATTCTGCCTTTATGAAATGGGATTTAGATTAAAACATGGCTTTTCTAGGGGACATACATCCTTTCAAATCAGCACAGAGGGTGACTGCAAGGGAAGAACTACTAAAGAGCTAGAGTCTAGTCCTTGAAGTAGACCCATGAACCTTGAGGGGTGGGACCAGAAGGTCACCTAAGAGATAACAAGTGCAGTGAGGGGGGTGGGGGCATTTCTAAGAGGGCTGCTCTGGGTTGCAATTAAATAAGGTTCAAGGGAAACAGGCACCTTCCCACCAGAGGCCTGGGTTTCATTCTGGGTCCCGAGGAAATCATTTATACGAGTTTCTCACCTGGAACATTTCCCTGAGAACATGGACATTTTTTTTCATACCTCCACAAACATTGAAGAAGTTTCTTTAGGAGGTAATTATACTCAAGAACATCAGCATTTTCTCCTAGGCAAGAATCTCAAATCAAATAATATTGCTTTAGAGAGGGACAAATGTTCATTAACAGTTAAATATGGAAGAAGGTTTTATGATGTAAGCCCAAGAGCAAGAGTTTTTGATCTTGAGCTCCCTGAACCTCCTAGAAATATAGTGATGATAATAACAATAATACCTATTTTATTGACCTTACAGGCTATTGTAAGCTAGAAAGTTGTATACATTAATTATGACTATTGTTGGAGCAAAATTGGTATCAGGATTCTCTGGAAATTGGCCCCAGAGAGACCCATTTAGAAGGACTGACTTGATCTACTGATACCTACAGGTCCTGGAGCATAGGGAGAGTGAAAAAGGTCAGTCAACGAATATTTATTTAGCCTTGATTAACCCAGTAAAATATTAGGAGTTGGATTTGTTTTTAAGTATTAAGGAAGCAATGGTGTTGAGCTTGAATGTTTTCTTAATTAGTGACTGCTTTTAATTTATTATGTGTAAAACATTTTGATGCAGGGGAAGAAGGGAGGGGGAAAGAGGTAGTAGTCATGGTTTTGGTCCTTTCACAGGCTCCCTGGAGAAGACAAAGACAGAGTAAAAAGTCTGACCAGTACCAGGTAGTACAAACAAATGCCAAATGACCAGTCTAGTCAGAGAGGCCTAAGGATTTGCATGGGAAGGCTTTCAAGGGGTTGGGGCTGTGCATAAAACTTAAGTTTCCTTTGATAAATGATTAGGATTCAGATAAGAGACGACTTTCCCAGAAAAAGAACAGGTGGTAGTAAAGTCTGAGAGGCCAGGCTAACAGGGCATTTGTGTTACCTATCAAACGCTACACACTCTGTGTTGTGCTAACTTCTTTTACATACTGTTGTCCAGGTTAAAATACACCTAATGATACTGCCAATAAGGTTTCATTATCCCTGTTTTACAGATGAGGCAACTGAGGTTTGGCAATATTAAGTGTTTCGCCCAAGGTCATCTAGTAAGGAAATGGCAGGGCCAAGTACGTATCCAGGTTGTCTGACTCCAAGCACAAAGGTTGGAGTCAAGCAGCTGCTGCTTGTTTAGCAAATAACAAGTCAGTTGGGATGAAATGGAGGGTTCATGCTGGGGTGATAAGGATGGAGAGAGGTCAGGAGAAGCCAGAAAAATGAGTGCTAGGTAAGTGGGTGTAAACTGACCAGCAAGACCAGGGATGGCTAACGGTCTTTAGGTAAAGGAGTGACTTAACTAAAGTGTATCCAGGATACCCAAGGCCAAGGTCCTATGGGGGCACAGGTCATACCAACTGATAAATAGGCAGTGCAGGAGGGAGAAAGCTACGTTCCCTGACATTTATTCCTGGATGATTCCTCACCTTGACCTTCTTGTTCAGTTTATTTTCTTGATCATGTTCTTCCTGAGTACCCTTAAATACTCCTGAAATTCCCAGTACCATATTTCAGTAGTGGGCAAAGTAAGAGAGATTCAGGTTGGTCCCAGATGCGGGAGTGAGCTTCTGTGATGAAAGTGCTCACACTCAGCTTTCACACCCCCAGCACCACATTCTTTTCCTAAGCTGAAGGCTTTAATGGAGGTCAATGGTGAAAGATTAATTGTTGGGGGACTAACAGGCAATGCCCACTCTTTGCATTGTATGTGGGAATTTAGAGTCTGATTAAGTGCCGGTTTGCTTGGGTTCTTGGGTGTGTATGTGGCGGCAGCAGCAAACGGCAATTCTTTCTTTCCTTCCATCCCTCTTTTTAACTGGATTTAAAAATGGATATTGATGTTCAAAGCTTTAAAAAATGTTTGTGCTTAAAAAAAAAAGTATGTGCCCTATGACTCAGCAATACAATAAATTCCTGTAGGGAATTTTTTTTTAGTTTTCCTGTCTCTCTTTTTAAAAATTATTTATTTATTTATTAATTTAAAAAAATTAACAACAAACAAAAATATTAACATATCATTCCATTCTACATATACAATCAGCAATTTCCTGTAAGGAATTTATAAGGAAATTTAAAGCTAAAATTTGAATGTGTAGGGCTCTTTATAATGCTAAAAGTTTGCCATTGTACTGGAAACCTAATTTTTCTTTTTTCTTTTATTTTAGTTGTTATTAATAAAGCCAACCAACATACAATATGGACATTCTTTTTTTATCACATAGTTGTATGTTCATCATCATGATCATTTCTTAGAACATTTGCATCAATTCAGAAAAAGAAATAAAAAGAAAACAAAAAAATTCATACATACCATACCCCTTACCCCTCCCTTTCATTGATCACTAGCATTTCAATCTACTAGATTTATTTTAACATTTGGAAACCTAATTTTTCAATAAGGAATTGGTTGAGTAAATTATGTCACAACTTATTCAATGAAATGCTGCACAGCCATTAAAATGATATTGTTGAAGAACATTTAATGATGTAGAAAAACGTTAATGTTATATTGAGCTACAGTTGAGGCTAATTTTTAAAAAATCTTTTAAAATCATTTATTTTGCATTATCAAACCAAAACAACATACAAACATGAACATTCTTAACATACAAACATTCCGTGCATGGTGTGCAATCAATGGCTTACAATATCATCACATAGTAGTATATTCATCACCATGATAATTTTTTAGAACATCTGCATCACTCCAGAAAAAGAAATAAAAAGAAAAAGGGAAAAACTCATACATACCATACCCCTTACCCCTCCATCTCATTGCCCACTAGTATTTCCATCTACCCAATATATTTTAACCTTTATTAAAAGGTTTTCAACAATCACACGGTCACATTGTAAACATTATATCTTCACACAATCGTCTTCAAGGAACAAGGCTACTGAAGAACAGCTCTACAGTTTCAGGTATTTCCCTTTATCCACTCAAATACACCATAAACTGAAAAGGGATATCTATATCATGTGTAAGAATAGCCTCCAGGATAACCTCTCAGCTCTGTTTGAAATCTCTCAGCCACCAACACTCTATTTTTTCTCATTTCTCTCTTCCCTCTTTTGGTCAAGAAGGTTTTCTCAATCCCTTGATGCTAGGTCCAGCTCATCCTGGGATTTCTATCCCACGTTGCCAGGGAGATTCACATCCCTGGGAGTCATGTCCCACGTAGGAGGGGAGGGCAGAGGGTTCCCTTGGCGTATCGGCTTAGAGAGAGAGGCCACATCCGAGCAACAAAAAGAGATTCTTTGGGGGTGACTCTTAGGCCTAATTTTAAGTAGGCTTAGCCTTTTATTTGTGGGAATAAGTTTCATAGGGGTAAATTCCAAGATCAGGGGCTCGGCCTATTGATTTGGTTTTCCCCACTGCTTGCAAGAGTATTAGAAATTCTCCAAATGGTGAAGTTGAATCTTTTCTTCTTTCTCCCCATTCCCCTAAGGGGACCCTGCAATACTTCCTTATTCACTGACCAGATCACTCTGGGATTTATCAGGGCATCACACTAACCTGGACAAACCAACAAAAATCTCATGCCCTATTTAAGATTCCTTGTACTTATGGGGTTCAACTAAACTGACCATACAAGGTAAATTAGGAAATGCACTACCCAAAATATAAATTTTGCCCCAAATAAACATCTCTCCCTTTAGTCTCACATAGAAGTTGCAGTTTTAAGGTATGGACGCTATCATCCTTTACTCAATCTTCTGATACACCTTAGTAATATTCAGGTCAGCTTCATTCATATCTCTACTTGATGTCTGATAACTTTTTCAACTTTTTAAACCGTTCTTGTGTGGGGTACTGCTGACTTTCATAGCTTCAGAGCTGTGACTCTGAGTCTCAGGTGTCACATAAATACCCGAAGTTTCTGTGAAAGACCAAGTTGTCTACAAAAGCTCAGAATCTCAGAATTTAGAATTAACAAATTACACCTTCTGAATATATGTGACTGTTGAGGCTAATTTTTAATCGAGGTGGCTGATTACACGTGATTTTTTTTTCCTTTTTAGTTATTTTTATTTGGTCTTTAGAATCTTTTACAAATTATTTTTTAATTATATTAGAATTACATAAATACGTACTCCTTATAAAGAAATAAAACTTTAGGGCGGCTGCCGTGGCTCAGCAGGCAGAGCTCCGACCTGCCGTGCTGGAGGTCTGGAGTTCGATCCCTGGTGCCTCCTGCCCATATGCAAATTAAGAAATAAAACTTTAGACTACCTCCCCAATTCCAATTAATTTATATATGATTTTGTACGTATCATGTCTGTAATATTATTTTGCAACTTGTTTCTTCTCTTCATTCAACAATACTTCTTAGACATGTTTTTGTCAGTCTATACAGATCACTTTCATTCTTTTTAATTGCTACATATTATTCTACAATATGAATATGTTAGTTTAATTAGCCAATCTCCCACTGATGGACATTTAGATTGTTTATATATTTTTTACATATTGCATGCTATTACATGCAATGCTGCCTGAACACAATTTGTGTTTTCTAAATTGATTCTAAAACGGCATATTACATTTATAAAGGCAATATATTTAAAAATATTAATATTATTTGCCATTTTAATTTGGAACAAAGGCAGTGGCTTTCAGATATTAATTTAGGGTGTGCCCCCATTTACCTAGAGGCCAAGGTGGCCCGGGACACACATATGCCCTAACAGTGTTGATGCCTTAGGAACTAAGTTATAACACTTGGCCTCTATCTATTATTTTTTCTTACAGAATTCAGAGCAGTTTAAATCTAAACACTGACAACTGCTACAGATAAGGGATTGAATTCCATTCCTTCTAAAACCTCAAATCAAGGAAACTGAGATCTGGGAAGTGTTTTTTCAGCATCTAGAGGGGGGGAAAAGATGATAAAACAGACACCTCAACCCCTCTGGCACATCACAATTCTTAATTAGAATTTATCTCATTTGATCCCTTGGATATGCAACACCATTAGTTCCTGTCACCACCTCATCTTCAACTCCTAACCTTACATTTGAGCTGCTGGACATATTGGAATTAATGAGGAAATCAGCAAATTCCCAGCACCTTCTACTTGGTGCCACGTCCTCCTTAACCAAAGGTACAACCGAGTGTGAAATAAGTAAAAGTTCTTGCATTTGCTAAAATGAGTTACAAAACAAAGGCGCCCCAGTTTAAAACACAAAACCAAAAAGGCCGCTCCCTGCAGCCTCCCCTCAAGCCTCTAATCTCATCTGTGAAAAAGAACTGTACTTTACTGTCCACAAAACAAGTCTATTTTCAAAGTGAGAGGGGAATTGCCCGGTGAGGAAAGCCATCAGCGACTGCAGCGCATGAATTCCTGCTTGTTTATAGAAAGCAGTGGCTAAGGATAGACACTTTGAAACCACCTGTGAAAGAATTAAAGACCAAGGGGGGCAAAACCCCCATCACAAACAGAATCTCACTGATCAAGTGTGAAAGAAAAGGAAGAAAGAAAAAGCCAAGTAGATCTTTGCAGGCAACCACTAGATGGACATAGAATTCAAAAACATTCTTTAGTGAGATCAAGGATGGCAGGCTTTGAAGCCTGGAGGGCTGGCGAGTCTCAGAAACGGGCTGGCCGTGGCAATCCCTGCACTGAAGCGTCCGCAGTCTTGCACTTGCTGGAGTAAAGCATTTAAATCGGAACAATGTCAAATTTCACAGCTATCTTATGTCCAGTGACCTTGCGGGACCCCCAAGGGAAAGACAGATAAAAAAAAAAAAAAAATGATTGCTCTAAAACAAGTCCCTGAAGGCGAAGAAGTCAAATGGCCAACCCGGAGAAACAAAGGCTGCAGAATGAAACTGCCCACAAACGGTTGCAGGCAGGGCAGCAAACAGTGCTTATTTATCTATTCATCTATATATTCTTTTTTTACTGAGGACTCCTGGTATGTCGCACACTTTTACAGAACACCCACAAAGATAAAGTTCCATCACCGCTGTAAATGAATTCGTGAGGATAATGTTGTTGTGGGAAATGAGAGGGTGACTATTCTGAATTATTTAATCCATTTGAAACAGGTTTTATGGTTAGAAAGACATAATGAGGGCCTGACACACACAAAAATCTATCCATTACGCTAAGGAACACCTCATGAGGACAAAGATGAGATCTTAAACTTCTGTTGTGCTTTTTAGACAAGAATTTCAATGACACTTCACATCCCCTGGCTATGCTTAAGTGAATCATCTTAGCTAAATGTTTTTTTTTTTTAAGAAATTAGCATTGTAGATGTAGTTAAAATTCCCTTTCACCACCACTCCCAATTTCACTTCCCAGCCTCCTTCTCAGAGGCAGCCACCACCGTAAATTTGACATGTATAATTGTGTTCTATTTTTGTAGTTTTGCACCCATATATATGATCCGCAGATAAGAATATTACCTGAGTTTTTATTTATTTTTTTGTAAATCGTATCAAACTGTTTACACTGTTCTGAATCTGTTTTGTTTATTTCACATTTTTCCCACCTATCCAGATATGCATGTTTCATTTCATATTTGGATTTAATGTTTTAAGGGAGGAAGCCAAGGAGGAAGAAATGTATTCACCCCAAAACACTTGCACGTACCTATATGTTTCTGCCTGTCTCTGATTGAGAGACCAAAGTCAGGAGGACTTCTTGGAAGAAGTGAGGACTGAATTAGGTTTTGGAAGGAGATGAAAAATATGGAAGTGACAGAGATCATCATGGGGCATTTCAGAGATATGCCTCAAAATAATTTCCTAAACTAGAAATTATGAGGTTTGCTGTATGGTCTTTCTTTTGCTATTTTAAGTATCGTTTCTATGACCTTTTTAACATTTAGGCTAGATGAAAGTTTTGACTTAAAAAGAGATGCTATATTAAATAGAATCAAAACAAAACAACCCCAGAAATTCTATAAACACTATCATTTAAGCCCATTGGGTGGACACACAAACCAATGACAAGTGAAATACTCTGCTCAATGGAGCTGGTGGTCTGTGTTGAATAAAATATTCAAAACAAATTTGTAATTTGAGATAAAGACACGGAGGACGCATGGTGAGTGTTGCTTATGTTAGTGGTTTTAATTTTACCTTGTCAGCACCACTGTGTACAAAACTTGAGAAAGCAAGACTTTGATTTGTTCAGTTTTCCTTAAGGAGGGGTCGCAGAATCCTTGAAGCATGATTTGAAAAAGATGGATAAGATATTCCACCCAAAATTCAACATCACCTTTAATCTTGCCCTCTCCTCCTCTAATCCCTAGGTAATGTTTTGTGCTTCTTTTGCAGGAAAGCAATTTTGTTAATCACTTTAGCACCAATTCTTGCATCCCTGGCAATACTCAGAACTGCTTCCATCCAAGTCTTTGATGTGGGAAAGAAACACACACACTCTTTCGCATGTAATCTGAAAACAATTCACCTCTTGCCAATGAATGCACAGCACTCCACTTTAATAGAGAGCAAGTTCTGTGGTGGTTTCTAATCCTTTCTGCCAAAGAAGAGAAGAGAGAGAATCACTCAGGTAGCCCAACCTCATTCAGGAGTTAAAATCACATGGAATGTTTTGTGGTGTGTTTGGGGCTTTTTAAAAATATCACTTGCTGAAGATTATAGCTCTCAGGGGAAAAAAAACAACTCAAGATAAAAATAAAAATAAAAATAAATGAATAAATAAAGATTCCCCATCACCAACTCAAACAGGATATTCTTCTCAACTCAGATAAACTCTTGATCTAAGTGTATTACAAGAAACCTGCTTTAATCCCTCAAAGCAGTGGTGTTTCAGATAAGTAGCGGTAACTGAGGTGGCTTAAATTCCAGAAATGTACAAAAGATTTGGTTGGAAACAAAACTAAAAAGAAAGAAAGCTCAATCTGCATTGCTGTGACTTGAAGAGGTAACTTTAGGGCAGTAAAAATGCAAAGAATGACCCCTGAAAAAGAGCCATAAAATTCCAGAATTATATTAATGATTTCATAGGTTGCTTACAGATATATGTGTGTTTCTTTTTGGGGGTGGGTGTGTGTGCATTAGGCTTGTAAGAAACTGAAATTGTTTTGCTGATTTCTGGATCTGATGGCATTCATTTGAAAATTTATTTAAATGTTTCATTGAGAAGTTACAACATTGTAAAAGCTTTATTTCATAAATGATTTTCTTTCTCTTTTTTATAATTTTTAGTGGAGTTTCAATAATCCCTCTCTGTTTAGACCTTTTTCCTAACATATCACTGCTTAATTGAATGCAGTGGGATGGACTTTATTCTTTTTCGTTTTATCAGTCATTATAATATTTTGATAATTTGGGTATTAATTTTGATCTACCTTCTAACATCCTAGTAAGCATCTTACAAAATCTGTACACGCTTTCACTTATTAGAGAGTCTCCTTTCTTAGAGATAAAATTTATTTTTAATAGGTAATACACACAAATTACTAACAATTCAAAAGATAGAGAATTGTTAGTGAAGAGAAACCCTGTCCCTCATCTACTCGGTTCCACTTACTGACGGCAAACACTGGTACCAGGTTTTTGTGTATCTTTCCAGAGATATTTGGTGTACCCAGGTACAGAACACAGGCACAGTTTTTTCCCCCACAAATGGCAGTTTATTTATTATACATTGTTCTGCACTTTTCTTTTTGTACTTAATGTATGTTAGAGATCCTTCCATACAATGCATATAATTTTCCTAATTGTTTTAAAAAATGGCCTATTATTGTATTTTATGGATGTTCCATTATTTGTTTAAACAGTTTGAGACTTCTATTTCAAATGCTTCTATTTTTGGTCAGTGGTATGTTTCTTCTCAGGTTGTTTCTATGACTCTGTCTTAGGTACTGTTGAAAAATTATTTTAATTGTAACATAGTTGTTTCTTGAAAAATTTTTTGTATTTTACACTCAAAACCATTTGAAACCTTTAAAATTACCAAAAGTGATATGGGTTTATTGCTTTTTAAAGCATTATGGAAGTTGTAGGAGACCAAGATTTTCAATTACTTCCTTGATAATTGCCAGTGTCCATATGGGTCCCACCTAGATGACCTAACTACTTAGATATTTAAAAATCATTGATTCCTACATGGGCTAATAGTGGATACTGAATTGAGAATTACCTTCTAATAGCTGATATTAATTCTCTTAACCTTGCAAAATATTATTAAATATTAAATGTTATTGCTTTACGGACTTTTTTTTTTACAGCTCAAAACTTTAACGCATAGTGAAAGTTCACAATAGAAGGAAGATGGGTACGGGGATTCTCCAAAGGAGGAGAAGCAGTCTGAGGTCAGGATCCTTGTATTATAAGAATTTGGAGAGGCCCTTTCCCTTCTGCCTATGCTAATAAGGGATTAATGAGATGCACTTTTCATTGTTTTTTTTCAGATGCCGACCTGTGTGAGGGCTAACCATGTGAGGACTAGGTGTGTGTGAGCCAAAAGGAACTTTTTTTTTTTTATGGATTTTCAGGTAATTTCCCCCTCCCTCCTTCCCTATCTAACCTGCCTTATTCCCCTCTGAGAGAATTCCATCCCTTAATCTTAAAGGGTGCTGAAGGAGGGAAGTTAGTCTTCTGTAAGTGCTTCCTGCTGACAGAGGGGGCATTGTCCTTGCCTATAATGGGAGTGGAATTCTCTGGCTATCATATCTAACTATTCTTCTGGGAGGGTATGGGGGTTTTGGCATAGTTCTTGTTCTGGTGTGACTCCTTGGATGTCGGTTGATGTCGTATAAAGGTGTCCGATCTGTACCTTGACTCGTGCTATTACTGTCAAGGCACAGTGTTGAGAGAGAGAACGAGAGAGCTAGAGAGAGAGAGAGAGAGAAACCCCAAAAGCTAAGGAGAACTAGCATGACTAGCCCTATTAAACAGAAAAGAACGGAGTGAAGAATGGCACCTATCCCTGGTGGCAGAAACTTAAATAAATTAAATAGGAGATTTTGGGACTCAATGGACAATTGAGTGGCCTGGTTTAAAGGGAGTTAATATTCTGTGCCATTTTCGAGCTCTGAATAAGATAAAAATAATCCTTTCCCAGGAAAGCACATGTTCCTCTATGGGTGCTATAAGGGCATCTAGGGCTCCTTGGATGACACCTGCTAATGAACTTATTTGGGTTTGAAGAAGGGTGAAGGTGGAGGCTGTTCATTCAATGCTAGTGGATAGTTCAAGGGAGAGATTATAGTACATCCTCTCTGCACGGGCTATTCCTGCACCTCCAGTAGCTACAGTTCCCCCAGTCCCAGTAATAGCTAGGAGTGGGATTAGGAACTGGACTGCTCTTTTATTCTGGTTTGGGATGACAGGTTAGGAAACTGGGAGTGGAAAAGGCTCATTTCCACTTTTTAGCTTAGTACTGGGGCCACATACCCCAAAGTGCATGTCCCTGACCAACAAGGGGGTAGGCTAAGGTAAGTTATATGCTCACAATGGAAGAATACTCCCTGATTGGGGTCTAGAGAGACAGTGAATGTTAGGTTGCCTACTGGTCTGGATGGTGCACCATTGGTTATTGATGTGGCCACCCAGAGTTCAATTCATTTGTGGGTGATCTATGTTCCGTTGCATGCTGTAGGAGGCACTGTTGAGTACCTTCATGGTCGCCAAGCTGATGCCAAACAGCTCCAGGACTTCTCAGAGAAATGAAGAACTCAACCAAGGGCTGGCGCTGTGAGGATTCTTGACTCAGTCACAGAAAAGAATTCAAGGATTAGTCAGTGTGTATAGCCAAAGAGTTTAATAACCTTGTTGCCAGAGAACCCTGGGAGTTCTCGGCTGGATACTGGAGAGCCCTAGGATTTTTTGGTTCATGCCAGAGAGCCCCAGGGATTCTCTCTTCTGGATGCCAGAAAGACTGGGGAATTCTCTGCTGGATGTTGGAGAGCCCCAGGAATTCTCAGAGAAGTTGAGACCTTGACCAGGGGCTGACACTGAAAGTTCTTAACTCAGCCACAGGAAAGAACTCCAGGACTACTCAATGTATACAGCCAAAGAATCCAAAGACTATCCAGTGTGTACTTCTCAAAACTTAATGTGTAGAGAAAGTACACGCTCAAAGGAGGATGAGTGCCGGCATTCTCCAAAGGAGGAGAAGCTGCTTTGTACACTTTTGATTAAGTACCACTTTAACATTGCTACCTCACAGATGACTAAGGACTCAAATCAGGGAAATTGGAACTTCGGGTTGACCTCTTCTGGTAGAATGTGGGGCCTGGCCATTGTGATTCCTCTCCTTTTGTTGAAGGGTTCAAGAAATGGGGGTTTTGATAGATTATAGACTAAATTTCCCAAGTGTGCCACACATCCCCTGACTTGGCATGCTGAAGAATGCATGAACACTTGGACAAATGTTCCTGTACTTCTTGGTAGCGCCATAGTAAAAAGAGGCCCACACACTTGCCAAGTTGAGGACTGAAAAATCTTAACTGTATCTCACCAAGGGTAAGACATCTATTATGATTAATTTTTGGTTCTATTATCAGACTGACTTTATTTTCAGCTTTTTAATTTGCCCATTTTGCTCCTAATTTATGAAGTTCTACTGGCTTTCTTTGCTATTCTTTTATTGGGAAATTCTTCTAGTGAAAAACCTGCCACTTGTTGTGAAAGAGAGCTGGTGCTGACTGGAAGCAACAGAGTTGGCGGTCTGGTAGCCATTGTCCTGTGTTAGGAGCAGGTGGTCTCACTAAGCTCAAAGTGTTTGGAAACTTCTCTAACCAGAGCTTACATTGCTAAAAGGAGAAAAGCTCAAGCGACACTTCTTGTTTCCAGGTGAATCTGCTGAACCCGGGAAAATGCTCAGGGGCTAGCTTAAACTTCTTCCTTCTTTCCTCTCCATGGTGGATTTTAAATATAGGGGATTTTTCTCATTCATCTCTCTATCTGTGTCTGAAATGCTGCTATAATAAAGGGGGAAGGGCACACTATGTAGAGTATTTAACTTTTTGGAAGCAGTATCACAGTTTCTTAAAGGATGACAGTTACATTTTGGTTCAAAGGGCATAATTGCTTTTTACTTAGTGTGTGTGTGTGTAGTTTTACTACAGTACAAGCCCCCCCCCCAAAAAAAATCAAATAAGACCTATCCCTTTTCCACTCACATCCAAACTTATGTTTTTATTTAACAACTGAATACAACTCATCATCCGTTCAAAATAATGTAATTGTATGATACTCCAGAAAAGTTGTCTTTGATGTTTATAACAAGACCCAGAACTAGGACAAGATAAATTGTATCCTGTGGGTTCATTCAGTGTTATGGATGTCTTAAACGAAAATATTTACTTGAAGTTAGACAATATTAAATAGTATTAATAATAATTCTACAATCAGAAATAAGAATTTTATATTCAACCTGGCACTTCCTTATGGAAGAACTGAAGATGCTTAAGATAAATTTTTTTTTTTTTTATAAAGAACCAGAATCTGAAAGCAATTTTAGAAACCCCTAGGTGGTCATGAAAATTTCACAAGGTTTTGTAACTCCCTTCATCTTCAAGTTTTGTACCTTTCATCATCCGTTGCCAAATTACTTGGTCTTTTGACTGGCAAAGACCAGAGAAATCAAATCAAATTCTGATGCCACATGGTAATACAGGAACTTACTTTAGCAGGTTACCTAATTATAGCATTGCTTAACTGACAAAACTTCTGGAAACCTGTTTTTTTCCCCTCAGAAAGTTACATTTTCTATTTCTGTTTCCCCTTACTTGCTCTTCTTACCATTATAGACATTTGGTCCTTAAATTATATATGTGTGTGTGTATATTTACATAATATATATATAGAACTTAACACATATGGAATGTATGTAAAAATTGGTGATTGAAAATGCCTCTTTTCTCATGGTTGCAAAGTCAGGACAGTGTCTTGGCATGATATTATCCAATCCTTTGGAAAATGAATCTTTTTAGTATAGCTGTTACTTTGGAAGACTTAGAAACCTTAAGTAGAGGTTTACTTTTTGTTGGGCATTATTTTGACTTTTTGTTTGCATTTGAGATGACAGGATAGGATTTCATAATATCATGAATCTGTGTAACTCAGATTGACTTTCATGTACATTAGTCAATTTTTTATAAAAGGCTAAAGTGAACTTTTTAAACAATAAGTTTTATTTTTAGAAGTTTTAGATTTACAGAGAAGTTGCAAAGATGATATAGAGTTCCCACATACTCCATAACCAGTTTCCACCATTATTAACATTTTACCTTACTGTAGTACATTTGTAACAGTGAATGAGCCAATATTGATATGATGATATTAAGTGAAACCCACACTTCATTCACATTTCCTTTGTTTTTACCTGATGTCCTTTCTCTATTCTAGGATCCTCTCCAGGATACCATATTACATTTAGTTATGCTTCCATTGGCTCCTCTTGGCTGTGACTGTTTCTTGGACTTCCCTTATTTTTGGTGACTTTGATAGTTTTGAGGAGAATTGGGCAGGTATTTTGAAGAATGTTCTTCAATTTGGATTAGCCTGGCATTTTTCTCATGATTAGACTATGCTTATGGGATTTTTGGAGGAAGATCTCAGAGGTAAAGTACCACTGCCATCACATTATATTAAAGCTACATATCAGCCTGACACCACTGTTGATGTTGACCTTGATCACCTGGCTGAGGTAGTGTTTGTCAGGTTTCTCCATTGTAAAGTTACTCTTTCCCTCCCCTTTCCCTGTTGCACTCTTCAGGAGGAAGTCACTAGGTGCAGCTGACACCTAAGGAGTGGGGAGTCATGCTCCACCACTTTGAGGTTAAGCATCTACATAAATTATTTGTAATTCTTTTGCAAGGAAATTTGTAAGATGAACTTTTAAAAATCTCTTAGGTTTTTTCTTTTTTAAAAAACTAATTATTGGGGCGGTGCAACAGTGGCTCAGCAGGTAGAATTCTCGTCTGCCATGCCCGAGAGCCAGGTTCAATTCCTGGTGCCTGCCCATGCCAAAAAAAAACAACAAAAAAAACCCCTGATTATCTATTTAATACATGCTCACTGCAGAAAACTTAGAAAATACAGAAAAATGTAAAACAGCAACAAAAAGAACTACCTATAATTCTACCTTTCTAGTATCTCTAGTATTTTATCATGTTTCTTTCCAGTCTTTTCTATATTAAATAACTTTTTAAACAGCATTAGCTTTATATTGTTTTATATGAAATAAAAATATTTTATCACTAAATTTGGCAAGGAAGGTGGATTCATATAAAAACAGACCAAATTTTAGCGGTGTTTCTAACAGGATTTAAGAATGTAAACCACTGACCTGACATTATTTCTGAAAACAAATACTTTAGATTCTTCTCTATTTATGAGAAACTCAAATGCTTAATGGTTCAGTATTCACTTGAAGCCTCATTTTTTCTCCTTTCTAATACCCAAACTCATCCTTTTATTTTACTATTACGTGATATACATTTTAAATAGAATAATAAACAAAAAATAAAAAATTGGGGTGGCTAGTTAAAAACTGGCAGTGATCTGGGCTGCAAATCTCCAGCTTTCTTATATATGGTTGTTTAGACTTACAACTCTTTTCTTCTTTTTGAAAGGTTTCACTGCTTTTCTAAAGGTGATAGATGCTTCTTATTTTAAAAAAAAAAAAAAAACAATAGAGAAAAGTACAAAGTAAAATCCAAAAATTCTATCACCTAAAAATAACGTCATTCTACTACAGAATCTTTGTATTTTTGCAGATAGAGGTAAATTTACAGAGAAAGGGGTCATGGAATATTTATCATACATACATTGTTACTTAAATTTAACAGGAGAAAATGAAGCTGAAGGAAAATGAAGGAATTACTGAATTTGGTTAAATGTTTCTTTGTAAGATTTATTAGTACCTACAAATCCCTTTAAAATTTTGCATTAGATTATGAAAAGCATTAAGAGGTGAGGGTCGACATGATTAACTCTTGAAAGGAATTGAGATAAGAACAGGAGCTAATTTTTCGCTTAGAAGCAGCTTTTATTTAGATACTAGAACTATTTGATGATCAGAGGTAAAGGGTAATATCAGATGTATCTTTATTAGTCGTAAGGATTTACTACCTGCTCTGCCACTTAGTAACATGTAACCACAGGCCTTGGTTTTATCTTCTGCAAAAAGGGCTTAATAAAGGGCTTCCATACGATGGAATATTATGCAGCTTTAAGACAGAATAAACTTATGAAGTATGTAACAACATGGGTGGACCTTGAGAACATCTTGCTGAGTGAGACTAGCCAAAAACTAAAGGACAAATACTGTATGGTCTCACTGATATGAACTGACATTAGTGAATAAACTTGGAATATGTCGTTGGTAACAGAGACCATCAGGAGATAGAAATAGGGTAAGATATTGGGTAATTGGAGCTGAAGGGATACAGTCTGTGCAACAGGACTGGATACAAAAACTCAGAAATGGACAGCACAATACTACCTAATTGTAATGTAATTATGTTAAAGCACTGAATGAAGCTGCATGTGAGAATGACAGAGGGAGGAGGGCTGGGGACATAAATGAAATCAG
>PVIY010022422.1:0-40869 GCA_004026745.1 Myrmecophaga tridactyla
ATATCAACAGAAGAGTAGAACATATGGAATAAAAATAAATAATAGGGGGAACAAATGTTAAAATAAATTCAGCTTGAAATGCTAGTGGTAAATGAAAGCGAGGGGTAAGGGGTATGGTATGTATAATCTTTTTTTCTCTATTATCATTTTATTTCTTTTTCTGTTGTCTTTTTATTTCTTTTTCTAAATCGATGCAAATATTCTAATAAATGATGAATATGCAACTATGTGATAATATTAAAAATTACTGATTGTATATGTAGAATGGAATGATATCTTAATGTTTTTTGTTAATTTTTTTAATTAATAAAAAATGTTTTAAAAAATGTACCTTGAGGATGGGCGTGGTGGCTCAGCAGGCAGAGCTCTCGCCTGCCATGTCAGAGACCCGGGTTCAATTCCTGGTGCCTGCCCATGTTAAAAAAAATGTACTTTGAAATTTATCACTTTTTTGTGTATATGTTATGTTTTACAATAATAAGCGTTAAAAAAAAAGAAGGCCAGTGAAGTTCAGGGTTTCTCTCTCAACTGGAAGGGCACATGGTGAACACAGTCAGAGCTTATCTCTCATCTGGAAGGTCAGGTGGCCAACATGGCATCATCTGCTAGCTTCCTCTCCTGGCTTCCTGTTTCATGAAGCTCCCCAGAAGGAATTTTCCTTCTTCATCTCCAAAAGTCATTGACTGGTGGACTCTGCTTCTCATGGCTATGTCGTTCTGCTGTGCTCTCTCTGAATCTCTCATTCTTCAAAATGTTTCCTCTTTTATAGGACTCCAGTAAACCAATCAAGACTCACCTGAATGGGTGGAGACATGTCATCATCTAATCCAACTTAACAACCACTCTTGATTGAGTCATATCTCCAGGGAGATGATCTAATTGCAGTTTCAAACATACTGTACTGAATAGGGATTAGAAGAAATGCCTGCCTTTACAATATGGGATTATGATTAGAACATGACTTTTCTAGGGTACATACATCCTTTCAAACCAGCACACTGTTGTCCTTAGTCACTATTGAAGAGTTAATTCGAGAGGGTGTTATTGGTGTTAGAGACAAGACTTGTAACCTGAACTTTTCTAGAGGGTCTTTTCTAGTGAGGTCTGCCCCCATCCCAAATATTCTGTCAACTATTACTGCATCTCTGTTGCCACCCCCTGCTAGATGTTTGTCTGTTTTCTTTATGGTTATTGTCACCAGGTTATACTGCCTTCAGATCTGTGAAATTAATTCCATGTCCATGGTTCATCCTTGAAATTGGGTGGTCCATCATACATCATCCCAGGAGGGACAAAGAGAGGCTCGACTGTAACACCCCCCTACTGGTTCTGGACACAAGTATTTTTTTTCCCACTCAATTGCCATTGATTTGTTAAATCTTCATAGTCTATCATTTGTCAAGCATTAAATGTTAGGCCTGGAGGTCAGGACCCCTTCCCCCAGGATATAACCTACCTCTGACAAATATTTTAGAAAGCCTCTCTTGTCCCAAACTGTCTCAGGCCAGCATCTACTTCACCCTCCATCAGCTGCTTTCTTGCAGTTACTTTCCATTATTCAACCTCCACTCTCCAGCAAATGCATTCTTGTGTAAACTTCCCTTAATTATTATTCACCTTTCAGCATTCATAACACGCTTGCCTAAGGCAGCGTTGAAAATTTTGAACTTTACTAAGGGAAAGTTGTGAACCCCAAATTTAGCCCCCTATTAGGGATTAGGGATTTGCCTATCCCTTGCTCCCCAATTTGTTAATCCTAAATCTTAAAAATCCTATCCTCACCTACCACCTCGGGATAACCATCTTTCTTTCTCTTGAAATGCTCCCTGGGTGGCTCTGTTTTTCCCTAAAATATGGTCTTTGCTTAAACCCTATTATTCCACTTCCTTTCTGGTGACTTTGTTGAGTTTGCCTTTCATCAAACTGTACACTTTGGGGCTTTAAGCTTCACTTAATAACCATTACTAATTTGACAGTGCTATTGCACCCCAATCTGGAACGTTATGACTAGTATAATTTTTCTCCCTCATTGTCTTCCTTGGGTAAGACTTTTCTTTGGCCAAAGTCACATTAACTATGTTAGATTAAGGTGCAGAATCAAAATCCCAAATCCAACACACACACACACACACACACACACACACACACAAACAAACAAAATCTCTTTTACCCTCCAAATTAGTTTCTCTTTAATGTGATTTTAAAGGTCCAAAGTTGTAGTTATTTCCCAGGAATCAGAATGTGTTGTGTGTACTCATCATCCTGCTTGCATATTGGTACTTTCATTTGGGTGTAGTGAGTCCAGCCTTTCTCTGCCATCCAGATGGTCATTTAAGTTGTCAAAATCCTTCCCAAGCTGGTTGGAGTTTGGACACTGTTCTAGTTTGCTAGCTGCCAGAATGCAATATACTGAAAATGGAATGGCTTTTTTAAAAGGGAAGTTGATAAATTGCTAGTTTACAGATCTTAGGCTGAGAAAATGTCCCAGATAAAACAAGTCTATAGATATGTCCAATCAAAGGCATCTAGGGAAAGATACTTTGGTTCAAGAAGACCGATGAAGTTCAGTGTTTCTCTCTCAAGTGAGAAGGTACATGGCGAACACAGTCAAAGTTTCTCTCTCATATGGAAGGGCATGTGGTGAACATGGTGTCATCTACTAGCTTCTTCTCCTGGCTTCCAGTTTCATGAAGCTCCCAGGAGGCATTTTCTTCATCTCCAAAGGCCACTGGCTGATGGACTCCGCTTCTTGTGGCTATGTCATTCTGCTCTACTCTCTCCGAATCTCTTATTCTCCCAGATGTTTCCTCTTTTATAGGATGCCAATAAACCAATCAAGACCCACTCAAATAGGTGGAGACATGTCATCACCTAATCCAGTTTAACAGCCACTCGACTGAATCACATCATCCAAGGAGATGATCTGACTACAGTTTCAAACATACAGTATTAAATAGGGATAATTCTACCTTTTTTGAAATGGGATTATGATTAAAACATGGCTTTCCTAGGGGGCATACTTCCTGTGTCCATCACAGACACTTTCCAAAATTTAATGAGGACCCAACTGTCAGATTGGTGTTAATGGGCAGCAAATTCAAGAGGTGGGGTCTGAGCCAGCAAGCCAAGGTGTCTGAGGGATGACAGAGTAGATGACAAGGCCAGTATATACTTCTTAAGGAAGAGGTCCTTTGCAAAGTCTGCTACTGACATGATCTGTCCTAAGGCAAAATTTTCCTCTGGCTCTGGACTTGTAAAACTCAGAACCAGTCATTTGCCGGCAACATACAAAGGAGGGACAACCATAGGATACATATTCCCATTTACATAAGGAGAAAGTGGAAGGAACACAGGGGTGAGCAGACCCAAGCATCCTCACAAAATCCACAGGGCAAACTCCACTAGACTTCAAAGTCTAAGAGTCATTTATCTTCAGGGCCCCAGAAAGCAGCAATCCCATGCTTTCCAGTGGCCCACAGAGCAGTCCACTTCTTTCTGAATGCAACCACTGGGAACATTAAGGAGACCACACCCTTCTTAGCTCCACCCTCTCCAAAATCAGGGCTGCACCTGGCCCCTTTGCCACTTCTGGGGCACACACTCAACCCCTCCATGTGGTGGCAGCCAAGCTCTCCCCAGTCCCCAACGAATGTGCTCAACCCTCTCTCCAAGGTCTGGAGTGGCACCACTCACCACCATGCGGTGGAAGGGCCATCTTCTGACCTCATGGAAAATCCACCCACTTTAAGTACTTGAGCAGACCCATTTTCTTGGACCAAGGCCTCCAGAATTCAGACTCCAGCCTACATGGTTTTGCCTCCAAAGCCATTTTCCTTCAATGTGTCCCTTCTCTACCCCTCCTAGTCCTGTCTGCCAGAGGCCTTTTTTTTAAAATACAGATGCTGCAACACTCTCAATACTGTTCTATTTAATAGTTTTGGGTCTTGCCCACTAGCCAGTTCCATGAGTTTTATTTGTTCTTTTCCCAAAAAGCTATTCCCAGCTTCTGGAATGTGTGGCAGGGGGCTTATAATTTGGTTATTTTCCCAATAGATATCAGTAGGTTTGAAAATGGGGACTTTAAATCTTTTCCTTTTTACCCCTGAAACTGTGAGGGAGCTACTGAGAATTTGATTCCTTTTGCGATATGGGTCACAGAAAATTGAATTGCCGTAGTGTCCACCAAAAATATGATTTCTCCCTGATACAGGCCCATATTTAGATTTATCAAAGGCTCCCAATGGGATCTTGAGATGAAGAAGTTTTAACCTCTCTAATTTTTAAATTTATTAGGGGATCTCCTGACCTTCTTTCTTTAAATTCAGGTATTCCCCTTTGAAATGACCAGGTTTCCCGCAATGATAACACCCTGCTGAGTCTTGTGACCCCCTCAGTCCTTTGTGTCCTTTGGCCCAGACTGTTTCACTACTTCACTTCTGCCTGTCTGCTCCTTGTTTTATCTCTAATCCCTTCTTGACTATATGGTCGACTGTGCTCAACATGATTTTAACTTGTTTGTTTCTGCTTTCCTCTTCCTTTTTCACAACCCACTATAACAAATAGCATGATAGGGGAAGTCATTCAGCTAAGTGACTTGGTTTATGCACTTGGTGGGCAGCCTGGGGAAACACCCAGCAAGTGTTTGCCCTGGCCCCTTAGCCAAGCTCACCCCTGGTCCATCTCTGGCACTGGTCCCAACCTCCAAAGGAGTCAGTGGCTGTGCAGCCCTGGGAGCCTGGGGGTAGGTCATGCATGGCCAGGGGCTTTGGGTCTTGGAGTCAATCCCAGGATCTCAGGATCGATTAACCCATGTTCAACTGCTATTCGCATGAAACCCTTCCCATTTCAGTCTTCATAGTTCTCATTTAAATATGTGCTATTACCACCAAGATCTGTACCTGGAGCTCCACCCGGGCTTGTGCCCTAAGCTTCAAGGCTCACTGCAGCAACACTTCCACTCATTGCAACATAGCATCCATGGGGTTGGGGGATCCATGCAGTGCTGTGAGGCAGTGGCAGCCTATCCCACTCACACCCCCCTTACATGCATCCTGATTGCTGGCAACAGCTGGGTATGGACCCAATGTTTCAGCACCATTCAGTTTTACAGCCCTGATAACTGAGCAGTGTAGAACACCCCTTTCTCACCTGCTTCCCACCTCCCTCTTATACAACACTACAAAACAGACAAACAACAAACAAAAGCCCATGTCTGCACCAAAGAAGGAACAGGCGATTCTGTATCTAAAATAAAATGTAAAAGCAAGGAAAGGAGCCCAGTTGGATCTTAAGGGTTGCCATCAGCAGTAAAGTTGAAAACAGCAAAATATCACAAGTAGAATACACTCTCAGACTTTCTTAATAACCCTTCTAGTGGTTAATATTTCCATCTATTTATTTTCTGGATCTTTTTCAAAACTCCTTTGCATTTTTGGGCCACAGGACTATCAGGGTCAGTCCCTGAATATTTCCTTATGTGGTCCCTCAATTTTTGCAGGTGAAGTTATGTTTAAGCTCATTCCTTAAAAAAATAATACCCAGTAAGCTTTTGCTGGAAAAGATGCATCTTTAATTAAGGATACCTTGTGTCTCTTCAATCATCCAACCTCTCCTTGACTCAGCTACTTGCCTAAATAAATTAGAAAGCAGACATCTTTTCTCCCACCTCAAATTATACCAACATTATTGCTCAGAAGTAGCTGGCAGGTCCTGTTAGGAGATCCCATAACCCTCATAGGATTCAAATTCCTGCATTGACATTTTCATCAATACTGAACTTCTATAGGAAAATGCTCCCAATCAAGATAATTTTATTCACCCATTTCCTATGCTCCTGTTAGAAGAAAGTCTGCAATTCCTGCATTTGACAAAGGAATTTATTATAGAGAAACTCAGACTCTGCATCAGGTATTCATATACCACTTTGAAATAGCATTATTGAACCAAGGAGACAAAACTAGAAAATTACCAGAATACAAGTAACTTTAAGTAGTTTCTTTAAGTTCCTTTTAAGGACAAAAAATTACTGGATAGTTTAAGCTGTCCTTTCCTTGAGCCACCTCAAAGGCTTTATTTGAGTTCTGAGATTTGGATACAGACAATTTTATCCCCTGTGTAGTGAGACCTTAAAGATATCATACAAAGCCAATCCTTATCTGCCCCATATTTTGGCCAGAATACATTGGGCAGCACAATACTTTCTTTGACCAAATGTACATTTTTCTTTCCCTTGGTCTGCCAATGTTACAACATTCTCCCTCTAGACTATCCAGGGAAATGTTCCCATGGGGGGATTTCATAGATACCCTCTCCCTTTTTCCCTGGCTGGATGACTTTCTCTACCTGTTCTGAGTCTTGCCTGGTTTGCTTTGGTTTGGCAGCAGCTCACTTTATCCAAGTCCAGCCCTATCCATTTCAGGAGAAGGGAAAGACAGTTTGGAACTCTGCACTTGCTTACCACAGGCTCATCAGAATTCATCCCAAGCACCAAGGTAATATTTAGTAGCCTTTTTCTTGCCTTAGTCTGTGCACAGAGTTGCCTGATCACTGTGAGACAGATATTCCTCCCCCCTTTCTTCTTCACAAATGACAGATTAAAGCATACAGTATTGGGTCCTTCTGGCTGCTGTGACTTTCTTAAAAGCTTAATATTCTCTCTTGTTATTGGTTGTACTTCTATATCTGTCTCTTAGTTCTAATTTTTTATAGCATTGTTCAAGTACTCTATTTCCTTATTGATCTTCTGTCTAGATGCTCTAGCCATCATTGAAAGTGGTATATTGAAGCATCCAGCTATTTTTGTAGAAATGTTTTTTTTTCAGTTTTGTTAAAGTTTACCTCATGTATTTTGGTGCTCTGTGATTAGATACATATATGATTATAATTGTTATATTTTCCTGGAGGATTAAATCTTATTAATATACTGTGTTTTTCTTTGTCTCTTAAAACAGTTTTTTATTTAAATTCTGTTTCATCTTATATTATCATAGCTGCCTCATGTTTCCTTTAGTAACTATTTGAATGGATTTTTTCTTCCTTTCATTTTCACATGCTTATGTCTTTAAATTTAAAGTGAGTCTGATAAGCAGCACATAGTTGGGCTATGCCTTTTAATTCATTCTGCCAATCTGTGCCTTTGATTGGAGGGTTTAATCAGTATTCATTCACTATAATTACCGATAAGGCAGGCATTTCATTCATAATTTTATCTTTTATTTCCATACATTTTACATCATTTTACACATATTTTCCTTCATTGCACACTTCTTTGTGTGTGGTTGATCTTTGTAATATGACTGCTCACTTTCTCATTTATTTTCTTTATATATTTTAAATACTTTCTTTTTGTTACTGTGAAGTTTGTACTAAACAGTTTAAATCTATAATGCACTAATTCAAAGTGATAGAAACTTAACTTCAATAAAATGCAGTCTTTGTTCCTGTCCCCTCCATTTCCACTCTTTTTGTTGTTTTACTCACATACTACCTCTTTACATTTTTTCATGCCCATAACATAGAATTTGGATTATTTTATTTCAATTATATTCTAAATCTTATGGGAAATAAATAGCAGATTTAATTACTGAGGATACAATGCTTTTGGGGATTTCATTTATCCACACAGCTGCATTTACTGGAGACATTTATTTCTTCATCCTGCTCCAAGACACTATCTACTGCTCTTTATTTTCAAACTGAATAACTCCATTTAACATTTCTTGCAGTGCACATTTCTTCATACCAAGCTGTTTCCATACTATTTACCTATGAACACATTGAATTCTCTCTCATTTTTGAAGGACAGTATTGCCATATATAAAATTCTTGGCTGTCAGTTTTTCTTTTTTAAAGGCTTAAAAATCTCATAGTAATTCTTTCTTTCCTTTATAATTTCACATGAAAAATTGACACACAATCTTATTGAAGATGACTTGATGTGATGGATCATTTATTTCATTCTAGTTTCAGAATTATGTCTTTGTTTTTGACATTTGACACTTTGATTATCATATACTTTGGAAAAGACCTATTTGGGTTTATCCTGTTTGGATTCCATTAGGGTACTTGGATGTGTATTCTATGTCTTCCATTAGCTTTAGCCAGTTTTCAGCAATTATTACTTTAAATTTTCTTTCTTCCCCTTTTTCCTTCTCCTCTCCTTCTAGAACTCCGATAATAAATATATTAGCAAACTACATCATGTCCTGCAGGTCCCTTAGGCTCTGCTCATTTTTTTTTCATTCTTTTCTCTATCTTCTCTTCATACTGTATGTTTTTGATTTCCTTGTTTCCTAATTTACTATATGCTTCTTCTGCATGCTCAAATCTGTGGTTGAGCACCTCTTTTTTTTCTTTTGTATTTTTATCCTCATAGTTATTTTATGTTCCCTTTTAAATTTTCTATTTTGTTTTTGTTTATACATCATCTTCTTGATTGCCTTTAGTTATATGCCCATGTTTTCTTTTAGATCATTGATCTTATTCAGGTAATTGGACTGAATATCTTTGATTAGTTGATTCAAGATCTGTTCTTCCTCTGTGGTTTTTAACTGTTCTTAGAATGAGTCATCTATTTGTCCTTCTTTGTATGACTTTGATATTTGGTGCTCTCTGGGTATTTGATTTATTTGATATACCAGCTCTGGAAGTAAGTTTATCACGCTAATGAAAGTTTTAGAGTAGATTTTGTGATAAAGCTCTTCTAAAATACTTGGTGATTTATGCTGAATCTTTAGAACAGGTTGTGGTTAAGCATTTGACTCAAGTTTTTGAGACTGCATCTTGCCCTGGGCATGTTCAGTTTCTTTCCAGATTAATCTAAAATATGTGACTCCTGAGGATTTCCTTTCCTGTGTCAGTTCTCTGGGAGTCCTCAGCTATTTTTTTTATTAATGTAATTTTTCATACATCATGGCTGCAGATTACTCAGTTCCACTTTTGTGCCCTGGTCCAAACTGTACATTTCATTCATTGGTCCATACTGACATCCCATGACATTCCATGACTGCTTCCCCTTTCCATGCAGCCTTTTGTACAATTATTTCCAGGTTAGGGGATCCCAACACAGGCTCTGAGTTTGATCTATTTGTAGTCAGGTGTAGACAATGTACAAAGATACCTAACATTTTTGTTGAGGTGCACCAGCACTAAGGTCCAGGTTAGGAGTGATCACAGTTTACCAAAAGTTCCAATGTTTGTCACTCTATCTTCAGAATGCCATATATGTCAATTTCTAGAGCACTGTATGAGTTTGTATGGCTTCACATTTATGCGTTTTAAATATGTGTGGGTTACTAAACCATCATCAGGGATGGATCTGTAGTCCAAGACTGATCTAGAAGATGCTGGACCAGTGAGCTGCTACTGTTGCACACATAAACTGCACCAATCTGAATGTTGGAGATGGTATCCAAGTGGGTAGATTATTCCCACCACTCTTCTGCTATGTTAAAGATTTTTTTCCCAACTTAATATTTGTTGAGTTGTTCTACATTCCCAATGCTCCTCCAGAATTCCAAGAGTGCTGAATCTGCCCTTTAATTCAGTTGTAGCTAAGAAGAATTGCTTAGGAGGATGTCTTAATCTCACATCCTAATGATGTTACTTTATCTTTCCTTGTTTATTTCTCTCTGAGTTTCTTAAATTATTTTATGAGTGGTTGTTTCATATATGCAAAAGAATTTGTTTAATAATGTTGCATACTGTTTGGGTGTCACTTTACAATTTTCTCTCTTTCTTGCTTGTTTTGTGTGAAGGGGTATTTTATCCACTTTTCACTTGTAGAATACTATAAATAGCTAAAATATCACTCATACATAAGGCTAAAATAAAGATATTTAGGGTCTCAAAAATGTGACCTCCTCAGAAAACATTTTAAAAGAAAGATATGTCCCTTCACAAATAGCAATCATGAAGGAATTAAATTAAAGTTTCAGGGAATTAGAGATCCAACACAATGAGAAAAGATGCCTCCAAGAGCCCAGCATATCAACTGCACATAAAATGTAGAGAACAACCACTTTAGATTTTAGAATTTAGAACATGAGCCCCTCCCATCCAGGGAAAGATGTGTCAAGATTCCATACCCAATATGCCTGCCTCTATATATCATAATTTTAGGCATAGAAGAGTTGTCTAATATATATTTTTCAGCATTTATACATGCACGACATGATTTTAGGACAAATATAACTATGTGATAAATTAATGCAATTACTGTCATAAGAGCAACAAAATAATGCATTTATGCCCTGCATTATGTAGGTTGGTTTATTTTTCTTTCTGTTACTTTACATGCTTGGACTCCTTCTTACTATGTCCAGCCCTCTGTTTTTCATATTCTGTCTATATCCTGCCCACATTAGCATTTATTTTCTCTTCAGAATAGTCTAAATTTTTGCTGTCAATATTGTTACTATTCTGTTATGATGAAACATTAATGGAAACAGATGTGAACTCTGAAATCTCACTGTTTTTAGCTTTTCCTAAACTGTGCTACAGTTTACTATAGTAACATCTACCAATGAGAAAAAAACTGAATGCATTGTTCAGTTGAAAATTGTAGAAAGATTTTTACTTTTTGAATACAATAAATTAAGTCCACCAATTATGTCACTGTGTGGAAGCCCAGTCTGAGATCATATGGAAACAATGCCATCAATGGGCTCCTGTGGAGAAAGTGACAGCAAACTTCCCTTTTACGGACAGAATGAGTAAGTAGAGCAAAAATTTAAAGTCATGAAATTACCCTGGGTATTCTGTGAAAGAGGAATTTCCAGCACTGTGACTCATTAAACTGCATGCTTCTTCTTTTATCTTCTATCTCTATCAAATGTGAAATTAACCTGGTCTCCTAGGACAAAGAAATTGCCAGTGTTTGGGATGCAATAAACCCTCTGTTACTTCTTCTATCTTCTTTCTCCATCAGCCAGTTAGCAAGTTTCTTGAATATTCCATGGCTCCTGGTAGAGCCTGTCTTACGTACCAGGAGGAGAAAGAGGGAAAAGTATCTTATTTGCTTGAAAGCATATGACTAACAAATTTAAGTCTTTTAGTAATTTCTCTTCCCATTTTTATCTAAGAAGTATGTTTGAAGATTTTATTTTCCTAAAATTCCTAGGTTTATTGATACAACCAAGTTATAAAATTACTTTATCTATGTTATCTTCATAAAATCCATGAGAATTATATTTATATTTGCACACATTTTATTCATTTTAGTTAATGAATAGAAGGATAGATATTACTATAGGACTTTACCCATTAAGCTTTTGGAATGAAAGTGTTAATTCAAAGTTAAATATTTCATATGCTTGATTTCAGTCTTTGACGATGAATATGTCAATTCCCATAACCTGCTTTGTAGAAGAACTTCAGGTGCCATTTAAGTCTTATTTCCACTAATCATGTGGTAAGAAATTAAAGAAATGAGAGAATGTTGTTCTGTAATTTCTAATTGTGAGTGGTTTTGTCCTGTTTGCTTGTGGCAGTAAAGTAATACTTGAAATAAAATGGAAGAAATAAATTTTTAGAGAAAGTAAAGATTAAATTTGTATTTATGGCTAAAAGGAAATTACTTAGACATTTCTTAACAAGAAACATTTTTGGTCCCAGTGAGGTGAAAAGAATATAACTATAAAAAAGCACAGAAGTATTACTGATTTCTGCCTATGACTTTTGGTTCTGAGGCCCCCATTTTACACATTCATGTTCCATACAGAATTAGAAATCTCCTAGAGTGCCAAAATCCCTAAAGATCCAGTTCTCTTTGCTGGGTAACGGTCTCCCAGGCTCATCTTAGAGCATCTATCTTTTCCAAATCATCTCTAAAACACCTTATTCCTCAGGGCATTTGGGTCTTTTGGAGTTAAATGGGAAGGGGCTATTACACTATGGCCTCTTTCCCATGAATCTAGACCTGTCCCCTAATTTATGGCATTAGATTGAGTCACTCCCAATCCACCAGCATCAGGCTGGATTTACTCTGGGCACAAAAGCAAGTGAATAAATGAAAGGCAGAGATCACAGAGCAGAATGACTTTTAGGAGTTATACCATCTTTTTTTCTTCCTTAATTGCACTTAAACTTCTTTGACTCTACACTTATTACTTGACAATATGCCACCAAAATAGTGAGTAAGGGTGTACATTTTGTTGTACTCCTGATATTTCCATTTCTTAGTTTCTGTGTTAGGTTGGTAAGTAGTAATATTTTCTTGAATCCTCCAGACAGTATAGATATAAAGAAGAATACAGACGCACTATCTTTGTTCTTAGGGAATTTAATACAATGGCATCAGGATACATTTGGAGATAAAAATAAGACATGTAATGTACATTTCATAGTCATATAAAATTGAATGATTAAAATTGATCTGTACTGATAATCCAAGGTGGAATTAATAATAGAAAATACCCTAGGGGAAGGAAAGTTTTCACTAAACTTGGAATAAGATTGGCAGGTATATGTAAAATCATATAAGGTAGAATAAGTAAAGTACATAGACACCAGTGAGCAGAAAGTAAAGGATATTTTGAACTCTGAAGGGTGTCCAGCAGAAAATAAAGTTTGAATTAAATTTGAGATAAACTGATAGGGAGGGATATGGACAGAGAAAACAGAGAGGCATTCCAAGTGACAAAAAAGAGGTGGGAAAAGAAATACAGAGGCAGATATTAGAAAGCTATTGTATCATCAAAATTTAATCCCCATATAAGATAATTTAATGGGCTTGAGGGGCAAATAAAAATTCAAGTTGGAATAATATAAATGTACAACCAATAACTTTTTTCCTAATTAGAGAAGCTGTGGGTTTACAGAACAATATCCCTAAAATACAGGATTCCCATAAACTGCCCTATTACTGACTTCTTGAATTATGGTCTATATTTATTATAATTGGTGAAAGAATGCTATCATAATTGTAATTATTAATTAGCATAATTAACCCCCCCTAGTTTACATTCATTTTCACCATGTTAGTCAGCACTCTTACATTCACAATGTTGTGCTATCACCACCATCCTTCAGCAAAACATTTTCATCATTCAAAATAGGAATTCTGTATATTTCAAATAATAACTCCTTTCTCCCTTACCCTAATCCATCCCTTGGTAAACTCTATTTCAGATTCTGACCCTATGAGTTTGCTTATTCTAATTATTTCATATCATTGAGTTAATACAAAATTTACCCTTTTGTGTTTGGATTACTTTACTCAACATGTTGTCTTCAAGATTTACCTATGTTGTCTTAAACATCAGAGAGTTATCCTTTCTTATGACTGAATAATAGTCCTTTGTTTAACCACATTTTTTATCCATTCATTGGTTGATGAACACTTGGTTTGATTCTACATTCTGGCAACTGTGAATAATCCTCCATGAACATTGATATGTAAATATATGTTCAAGTTCCTGCCAATTTTATATGATTGGTAAGCAGTCACCAGGAATCTATTTTTACCATGGTTACTGAGCTATTTGTGTTATAAGACAGCAATGAAATACACCTTCTTTAATACATATGCATAAAAGAACTGTAGCATTCACAACCTAGTCCAAAGGAATATGTAAACATTAGTGTTCCCTGGGACAAAATGATCTTGTTAACATTCAATTCTATTCAACACTCTAAATAATGCAATTCTTACTTGAATGCTCAATAGCTGTACAGAAAAGAGAAAAATAAATTAATCCTCTATCTTATGTTCAAGAACCTCCATGGGATAAATATCATAAGTAAAATGTAGGGATAATATAAGGTAGAATGTGATAAATGCCTTCATGGGGGTTTTAGGGTTGGACAGATGCATGAGTACAGATATATGGAAAATTGTGGCAAAGGAGGGCAGCAGTTCAAATAATTTGGAGGGTTTTCAAGATTTCACAGGGGAGTATTGAGTATTTAAATGAAATGTGGAGAATTTTCCCCAGAGTGATGGACCCAATAAAAGAATTGTAAATGGAGATGGCAGCATAAAATTACACAACTTTTAAAATGTGTAACTCTGAAGATTAGAGGACAGAAAATAAAGGAATTTAGTGAGGGATTAAGTTTATAAGCAAGACAGTGCAAATTTTAAGAGTCTTGAAAACTAGGCTAAGATATTTGGGGTTCATTCAACAGATAAGTAATGAAAAGATTTGAACAGTTTGGAAACAAAGCGGAAATGCAGAAGAGTGAATGAGGATCATTAAATCAGCAGGGAAAATTAAAAATATAGGAAGAGAAGGAGATAAGGGTGGAAGATACTGGACCATACTGAAGAGGACATACTGTGATTAGTAAGGAAATTGGGAGTAAAGCCCTTGATTTAGTTTTCTAAGCTGCTCAAGCAAATACAGTTAAATGGATTGGGTTAAGTAATGGGATTTTCATGACTCAAGGATTTTTAAATTAGGAAAAACATTGAAATAAAGCCATCATCAAGACCTTGTTTTCTCCATGAATTGTGATATTTTGGGGGCTGGCTACTGGCAGCCCCAAAATACTCTTAGCTTGTCATATGGCAAGACAAATGGTAGCATTTCCTGGTCCTCCCTTTTCTTCTGGTTCCTTTGATTTTCAACTTATAGCTGTTCCTTCTGTGGCTTCTGTCTTTCATTGTCTGAATTTCATTCTCTTATAAAGGACTCCATTAAATGGATTAAGACATCCTGATTGAGGTGGACTACACTAACTGAAGTAACCTCATCAAAATTTCCTACTACAATGGGCTTGTGTCCAGAGGAATGCATTAAATTCAAGAACCTGTTTTTCTGGGGGTACATACAGCTCCAAGCCACCACATCCCCTGTACAATTAGCTATATTCCCTGTAATTCTACTACAATGACTTTATTCCTTTGAAAATGGAAAGGTTTTGTGTTTCTTGAGGCTCCTGCTGTTAAAATATTAGTAATGTGGAGTCTACATATATAAAAGTTTATGTATATTATTTAAAAATATTTGTGATTCATTAGTTCAGAATAAAATTATAATCACCTTAACTTCCATGCTATTTGAAGGTAGTCTTTAGTTTACTGGAATCTGATTTGCTACCACCATGTTAATAGGTTACACTTTAAGAAAAAATTGTACACAAAAGATACAAATAATAGGAAAACAAAACAGAAAGAAATGTTGCTCTATCATTGATAAAACTGGCAAAGTTGACAAGGAAAGAAACCCTAAAAATAATTTCCCCAGTTTGCCAAGACTTTATCCTTAGATTTCACTGAGATAAAATGCTTTTTTAATGGTTGTTTTACTTAGTTAAGTCTGTCATGCATATGCAAAATAGCATTTTTTCATTTCCAAGTTTTAAAAGTGTTATTTAAAATAAAAACAATCCCCTAGACACAATGAGATATCAAAAACAATTGCATTATTAATTAAAATATGAAGTATTATATATCTCCTATTGTATGATGGCCAATGCCAGGTGTTGGACTTCATGAAATAACCTTTTCAATCAAAACCTGGATATGGGAGGGATATTTGGGATAATTTAAGAGTGCTAGATTTACAAAAAATTTTATTATTATAGAAACAACTTTTTACATATGATCATAGCTAAGTTAAATTTTAAGTTTTAAATGGACTGAATTTGGAGGACAGTTGAAATTACTAATTTTGGAGGAATCAAGCATGTTGATGAACTCCCATCAGTTAGTTCTTGGTAGTTAAAGATCACTGGGACTGAAAAACCCAATATAAGATCTCTTAAATATGAGTTTTAGGAGAAATTTGGGAGAATTTGCACCCTTCCCAAGTTTTAGTGATCTCCAATAATTATCATCAAACACATTTTTCCAGGTAATAAAGAAATTTTATTCAAAACAATATCTATCAAAATGTTAACACCAGAACAGAATTCAAAATGTACTTACATGAGACTTAAAGTTATTTATGGTTAAAGTAAAAGTTCTATCCAATGGATATTATTATTTTCAAGAATTTCTCTTTATATGAAAACTTAAGTATGTTATAACTAATAGATTACCTTATACAGATTTATTTTAAAACAGATTTCTTGATAATTAATGGCATATTAAAGCCGTAAATCAAGTCACCACCTCTTATGCAAAAGGCCCTATTCACTGATGGGGAAGCATTTCTATGTGTATGTTGCAGGGATGAAGTCAACATGTAGTAACAAAGTAGATTAATAGAAATATTTTTTCTTCATGTTTTCATTCCATTTTTTATTGGACCAGGATTTTGGCATGGGAGTATGGAATGTGACTGGGCTCAACAATTTTATCAAATTAGAAAGATTCTTAAGAATAAAATGATGGCCTATATACAGCACAAATCCACAAATTTATCAAAGATTTTGCTTTACACAAAGTGATCTTAATACTTTAAACAAAAATATTGTTACAACAATGACCAGTATGTTTAAAACTGATGCACTGATCAAAATATTTAACTGTACTCCTTCCACCAAGCTTTCATAATTACTTCTAAATAGTCATCCCTATTTGAACAAATCAGTTTTAGTTTCTGTATGGTCTTCCATCTATCTTTTCCATGATGCTTGTTCAGTTATTGAATTTACAATGTAATGGTATTTTAGGCCAGCTTTCCCCCCAATATTTCTTCACACCAGATTAGATATTCTTCTCTTCTTTCCAAGACCATACCTGTCTTTTCCTAGATCAATGCTTTAGATATGGGATAATTCTTCAAAAGATACAGTCTTTTGCTTTCAGGGGCTCTTCTATAGTTTTCTTTTCTTTATTCCCCTTTGAAGAGTCCCTGCTTTTCCTCTTTCTTAACAAGATCAAATTGTTGGCTTCCATGTTTGAACTCAGATAAGATGAGATTCTTATGAGACCTTTTCCCTATATACAAATTAGCTTATGTTTCCATTTGTTAATATTATCAGTTAGGTTTATCTTGAGAATTTACTGTTCTTGTTCATTTATTTTCCAATACTTTTGCTGCTGCTTTCATTAGAAATGTTGATGACTTTTCACTTTGGATAAAATTCACATAACTCTTTTCTCCATCAAATTGATATACCACAAGTGTTGAACAATAGAATGGCATTATTTTTTTCTGTGAGATTATCATAAGCTATTTTCTTTTCAATAAGGACCTTATAAGAATTTGGGTCACTAAATATCCTTTCAAAGACTTCTACTTCCCTAAAATTGCCACTTTCCATGTATCTATAGCTTGAATTTTAACTGAATTCTGTATTTCTTCATGAATTTTATCATGTTCCTTTTCAATTGGAGTACAAATCATTAGTGCTGGTGCCAAGGATGTAATGCATTCATTACTTTCACACTGTGCATCAACAATTTTCCCTGCTGCAATTCTTGTCAAAAACTGACAAATGTGTACAGTTCTCAACTGAAAAACTTTTAGTCTAGACAGTCCATGAATAATAAATAGCCTTGGCAAGTGTAGCCAGTGGAAGTCCTCAATAGTGGAGGTACTGGCAAAGAAGGAGTGCAGCATCCAGCCATTAGCCATTGCCTCAGCCATCAGACACACATGTTCTTCTGCATGTGGTGCTTGAGCAGTTCTTCATGTTTGAACTGCTCCATGTCATCTCTCATGGTTTCCAACTTCAGCTCCTGAGATGGATCTGCATCCTGTTTTCTCTTTTCTCTAATAGTTAAACATAATGCAAAGAAAGTAAAAGTTTTGGATAGAAATTCATATTTGTTCTGAGTGACATCTAACTACTTTGATGTGTTTTCTTTTGCAGATTTTATTGACATGTATTCATTTATCATATATTCCATCTTTAATGGTTAGATTCTTGTGCAAACTTGGCCAGGTAATGGTGCCCAGTTTTCTGGTCAAGCCAGCTGCTACCTGAATCATGTTGAAAGGACATTTCATGGGCTTGAATCTTCAGGGAATAGATTGCATCTATGGTTGATTGCATCTGCCATAAAGAAAGGGAATGTCTTCTGCAACAAGGGATGTTTAATTCAATCAGGTAAAGCCTTTTAAGGGAGAGGTCAACATTCAGAAGAGAGATATTTTGTTTCTACTTCATCCAGCTAGCCTTTCCTGGAGAATTCATCAAAATTTTCATTGGAGTTGACAGCTTGCAGCTTGTCCTACAGAATTTGGCCTCACACATCTCCACAGCTGCATGGCATAATTTTATAAAATCTCATATTATTTACAGATATCTCATTTTGGTTCTGTTTCCCTAGAGAACCCTAACTAATGCAGCTTTGGTACCAGGGGTGGTTCTTCAGGAACATATTTTTTTTAATGGATGTTTGCAATTGGTTTTCCACTCTGATAAGATTAAAAGACACTGACAATCAATGGGGTGAGTTGGCAGTAGGATATGCAAAATATCAATATTTTATTTTGCTAATCATACCCTTATATCAGACAAGGCACTGAGTCACAGTGTTTTGACACCTCAGCAGATTTTTTTGGGGAGTTAAGAGTTATAATGATGTTGACTGACTGTTCTTAGATATGCTGGGTATGCTTATGAAAGCAAGGATGAGCTGAAGAAGGCTTCAAGTTTGCTACTTAAACGCCACATGAAAGATGTGAAAATTTCTATGTGTGTCCTGAAATAAAATCTTATTTCTGGTGGTCACAGAATTGAGATTCATAAACCAGATCCAGAGTTACATTGTGTGAGTAGCAGATTTAGAACATAAACTAAATTCCTAACCTTACAAGAAGTCCACTTTTAAAGAGAAGGCATTGATTGGGAAGGAATGGGATCCTGAATATTGGGATTTGGACATATTGGTTGATAATGAATGCATTGTGGATATTGAAACACTAGATTCTACTGAATTTTTGAAAGATCAAAAATATTGGGATTGGAAAGTACAGGTTGATAAGGATGGCAGGGGAGACATTGAAACACTAGATTCTGCTGAGTCTTTGCAAGATAAACCTGTAATGATTTCACCTAAGGAGACAGACAACCACATAATCTTCAACCTGCTTTGGCCTCTTAGGAAGTTCCTTACAGTCAGTTGACTGAGGAAGAGAAAACTTGCCTGATTTACAGATGGCTCTTCCTGATGTGCAGCTACCACCCAAAAGTGGGCAGTTGCAACATGGCAGTCCTTTCAGTACTGTATGTTTGAAACTGTAATTAGATCATCTCCCTGGAGGTGTGAATCAATTAGTAGTGGTTGTTAAACTGGATTAGGTGGAAATGTGTCCCCACCATTTGGGTGGGTCTTGATTAGTTTACTGGAATCTTATAAAAGAAGGAATATTTTGGAGAATGGGGGAGATTCTGAGACCAGAGAATGACATAGCCACAAGAAGCAGAATGATCATCAGCCAGCAACCTTTGGCAGTGAAGATGGAAAACACCTCCCTGGGAGCTTCATGAAACAGGAAACTGGGAGAAAAAGCTAGGAGATAATGTTGTGTTCACCATGTACCATTCCAGCTGAGAGAGAAACCCTGACCATGTTCTCGATGTGCCTTTCCACTTAAGAGAGAAGCCCTGAACTTCATTGGCCTTCCTCAACCAAGGTCTCTCTCCCTGGATGCCTTAGATTGGACATTTCTATAGACTTGCTTTAATTGGGACATTTTCTTGGCCTTAGAACTTGAAACTAGAAGTTATTAAATTCCCCTTTTTAAAAACCATTCCATTTCTGATATATTGCATTCTGGCAGCTAGCAAACTCAAATACCTGCATTAACTGTTTGCTGTAGCTATAAGTTATTAAATGTTAACAAATTATTTGGTGCCCACAGTTTTGGTTTCCCTATTTTTGTTGGGTTTTCTTAGATACTTATGCAAGGTTTCAGCTTTACAATTTGTTCTGTTATAATCAGCTATTATATAGTAAGTTTATTGATATTATTATGTATGTAATCTATAATGGGGTCTTTATCATTTAGTTAATCTGTGCCCCTGGGTTGTGACCTTCAATAATGTTTCTCATATTTGTAACACTTCCCCTCCCTGGGAAAGAAAAAAAGCTAGAGTGGACTGTAAATAGTTATTTTGCTTCCCATATATTGACAGATGGGGGTTTGAGTTCAACGTTTCCCTTTCCCTTCCACAACATAGAAGGGTAGAGGTGGACGCAATTCAGTATTACCTCTTTACCATATCATTTAGGCTTTCATGAAACGAACATGGGTTAGACATTGATAAAATATTTCTTTGGGGGGCTGCCCTTTTTAAGCATAACAGATCACGCTAGACATATTTTTAAGTGGTTCATTTTCTTTTTCTTACTGGAAGTACAAAATGGGGTATCTGCCAATCTACACAATAGGAATCTAGTTTGGTTCTTGGAAGTAAGACTCTAAGAAACATGGTCACTCTCACATCAAACAGAGTCCCTTGGACTCGTTAACTGTCAAGACTGTCTATAATTAACATGCACAAATTTGTCAATTGAGTTCAAGCATTCCTATTTGATTTGGCTCAAGTACAGAGTCTGTATTTCTATTCTCCTCTAGGTAACATTGATTCATATTAACTACCTGTATGCTGTTTTCAGGATACTGGACTGATCTATGACATCAATTATCTGAGATATATAAGAAGATTTGATTGTTCTCTCAGATTGTTCAGCATTTTTCTTGTTGTTCATATGGGAATGATGATTTTAAAGATGCTGAAATGTTGTACCAAAAACTGGAAGTCTAGGAAATGTATTTATATCTCATCATCTCAGAAATATTCAAAAACAGATTTTATTAGTTCCAATGCTTCCTCAGTAAATAATTATGACTCACAAACTTTTGCAACAGAGTTGCAAACTGAACATATAATATCACAATACCTTACAAGTAACATTTCAAAAATTTCAGCAGTCTAAAAATTCTGAAAAAATCACTATAACATTCCCTTTAAAAAGTAACAACATTTAATAGTATTGTTACATGTGAGGTATAAAGTACATTAAACAATATGTTAAAATGAATGCAACACAGACAAGCTGCATCTAGATTGATAGGTTTTTCTTTTTTAATATGAGCTTTATTGAGACATAATCCACATACTATACAATATAATAATTTAAAGTATAATATCCAATGTTTTTTTGCATATTCATGAACTTATGCAACAATTATCACAATCAGTTGAATATTTTCATCACCTCAAAAAGAAACTCCACACCCATTGCAGTCATACTCCATTTCTGTCCAGTTCCACCAGCCACAGGTAACTACTAACCTATTTTCTGCCTCTATGGATTGGCCTATTTTTAACATTTCTGATAAATGAAATCATACAATGTGTTGCTTTTTATGCCTGGCTTCTTTCACTTGACTTGCCTTCAAGGCTTACCCATGCGTAGTATGTATCAGTTCTTCATTCTTTTTCAGTATTGAATGGTCTTCCATTGTATGGCTATAGCCTGTATCCATTCATCAGCTGACAAGAATTTGGGTTATTTCCATTTTTTGGCTATAATGAACAATACCAAATCTTTATACTCTTAAACCCAAATTTGATGTGTTAGTTTCAGCAAAGCATTAAATTAATGCTGTTACTTTTTTTCCATTGGAGAGTATTATTTTCCCCATATACCATCTTAATATTAACAGCTTAAAATAGTGTATTAGGTTTGTTACAATTCATGAATTGTATTAGTTTGTTGCAATTCATACTTTACAAAGTTTCAGTGTTTTACAGTCCTATCTTTTACCTTTTAATATTTATTCAAGTAAGATATGTATGACCTAAAATTTCCAGTTTTAATTGTTAACATATATAACTGAGTGCTGTTACTTACACTCACAATGTTGTGCTATCATAACCATCATCCATTTCCAAAACTTTATAATCAACTTAAATATAAATTCTTTACAAATTAAGCATTAACTCACTGTGCCCTGTTCCAATCAAGCCCCTGGGAATCTCCATTGTAACTTCTAGCTCTATGTGTTTGTTTATTCTATTTTTTTATATCAGTGAGATAGCATAATATGTCCTTTAGTCATATTTTAGTGAACATAATGTCTTCAACATTCAAATTGTTGCAGGAACCAGAACTTTATTCAGATTTAATGCTGAAAAATATTCCTTTGCATGGTGTGCTTGTTTGAAAGGATTATGTGCCTTAGAAAATCCATGTTTTAATCCTAATCCATTTTGTGGAAGCAGCCTTTTATTTTAATCACTATTCAGCACTGTAGGCTTGAAACCTGATTGGATTATCTCCACAGAGATATGGCACACCCAATTGTGGACATTAACCTTTGATTAGAGGGAGATATGACTCCACCCATTTCAGGTGTCTCTTGAAATGCTTACTGAAATCCTTTAAAAGGAAACATTTTGAAGAGAGACAGAGAGTCATAAAAGAGCCACAAGAACCATGAGGGCCCATGCAGCAAGAGACTTTTGGAGATGAAGAAGGAGAACAATTCTGGGGATGTTTCATGAAGTAAGAAGTTTGGAGAGAAAGCTATTGGCCATTCTTCAGTGAAGGTAACCACTTGCTGGAGTCTGCATTTGGACATTTTTATGGACTTGTTTTTTAATTGGGACATTTTCACAGCTTGGAACTGTAAACTTGCAACTGAATAAATTCCCCCCTTTTAAAAGTTATTTTATTTCTGGTATGAATATATAACATTTTGTTTATCCATTTATCACTTGGTGGACCTCTGGGTTACTCACACTTGTTGGTCAATTGTGAATTATGCTGCCAAGAATATCAGTGTGCAAATATATGCATTCCTGCCTTCAAAACTTTGAGATATATAACTAGTAGAGGGATAACATGTAATGTGCTAATTGTATGGCTAGCTTTTGCAGTAAAGTCCAAACTACTTTCCACAGCAGATGCACAATTTTACTTTCCCAACATGCATGAATGAGTGTTCCTCTTTGTCTGCATCCTTTCCAACACCTACAATTTTCTATTATTTTATTCCTAGCCATTCTGTTAGGTGTGAAATGGTATCACATTAGGGTTTTGATTTGTATTTCCCTAATAGCTAACAATTAAACACTTTCCCCTATGCTTTTTCTATTTTTTAAATCCTTTTTGGAAAATGTCTATTCAAGAGCTTTTCTCATTTTCAATTAGTTTTTTTTGCCTTTTTAGTGTTGCATTGTAGGATTTCTTTACATATTCAGGTTAGTAGATCCTTATGATATATGTGGTTTCTAAATATTTTCTCTCTTTGTTTAAATTGTCTTTTCACTTTCATGATAAAATCATTGTCACTTTTTTCATTTTGATGAGGTCTCCTTTATCTATTTTTGTTCTTACTGTTACTTGTGCTTTGGGTTAAAGTCTAAGAATTCATTGCAAAATGAAATCTCCAGGAGCTGTTTCCATACATTTTCATCTAGGTGTTTAATACTCCTGATTCTAATATTTAGTTCTTTTACTCATTTTGGGTTAAATATTTTTATTGAGAAATCTTCACATGCAAACAGTCCATCCTTAGTATAAAATCAATGGCTCACATCTTTGTATAGTTGTGTATTCATCACCATGATCATTTTTAGAGCACTTGCATCACTCTAGAAAAAGAAATAAAAAATGAAAAAACCTCATATGTTCCATACCACTTACCCCTCCCTTTCATTGACCACTCGCATTTCAATTTACCCACTTTTTACACTTGAACCCCCTATTATTTATTTATTTATTTATCCCTATTGTTTTACTTATCTGTTCAAATCCTGGATGAAAGCAGAATCATGCACAAGGTTTTGACAATCACGTGGTTACATTGTAAATGGTGTATAGTTATACTATCATCTTCAAAAATCAAGGCTACTAGAACATAGCTCCACAGTTTCAAGTATTTCACCTTAGGCACTCCAACACACCATAAACTAAAATAGGATAGTTAAAGAATGCACAAAAGTAACCTCCAGAATAACCTCTCAAAACAGTTTGAAATCTCTCAGTGACTGAGACATAATTTTCTCTCATTTCTCTCTTCCCCATTTTGATCAAAAAGGCTGCCTCAATCCCATGATGCTAGGTGTTGGCTCATGCTGGGAGTCCTGTCCTATGTTCCCAGGGAAATTTACATCCCTGGGGATCATGCCCCACAGAGGGCAGAAGACATTGAGTTCACCTGCCTAGATGGCTTAGAGAGAAAGGCTACATTTGAACAACAAAAGAGGTTCTCTGGGGATCTCTTTGACGTAATCATAAGTCTGCTTAGCTTCTTAATTGCAGGAGTGAGTTTCATCAGGGAAAACCCCAAGATTGAGGGCTCAGCCTATTGAATTGGGTGCCCCATTGCTTGTGTAAATATCAGAAATTCTCCAAATTGGGAAGTTTAATATTTCCTCCCTTCTTCCCAGTCCCCAAATGAGACATTGCAAATAGTTTTTTATTCTCTGACTAAATTACTATGGGATATACCAGGAAATCACACTAACCTGTACAAACCAACAAATCTCACACTGTACTCAAGATTCCATGTAATTATGGTGTTAAAATAAATTGACCATACAAGGTAAATTATATAATGCACTACCCAAAATATAAATTTTGCTTCAAACACCTTTCCCTTTGGTCTTACACATAAGTTGAAATTTGAAAATATAGATCATATACTTGACCCTACATTCTGATTTACCTTAGCCCTAACCACATCAGCTTCATTCATAGTTCTAGTTGAAATCTAATCACTTCTCAACTTTTTTTAATCAATTGTTGTATGAGATCATGCTGACTTTCATGGCTTCAGAGCTCTAGTTCAGAGTCTCAAGTGTCACATCAATACCCAAATTTTCAGGTAACAGCCTTGTTATACACAAATAGCTCAGTGTCTCAGACCTCAGAAATAACAGTTACAACTCCTGAAAATATGTGACTGTTATAAGAGCTTACAGTCAAAGATCCTTTATAATAGGCACCAACCTGGCAACCCATGCTCTCCACTTCAATTCTCTGAGTTTGTATATTAAAATTAGTCTATATGAGTGTGGCATTATAGTATTTGTCTTTTTGTTTCTACCATTTTATCAAACATACTGTCCTTAAATTTCATTCACCTAGTTTCATGCCTCACAAACTCATTCATTCTTGCAGCATCTCATAGCCCATTGTATGTGTACATTTCATTTCCCTCTTACATCCTTCAGATGTTGAACCCTTAGGCCACCTCCATCCATTACAAATCCTGAACACTGCCACCATAAAAGCAGTGCATAAATATCCATTAGTGTCCCTACTGTCAGTTCCCCCATGTATATACTTAACAACAGGGTTGCACTATCATATGTAAATCCTCCCCAAGCCTCCTGTGGAACCACCACACTCACCATCAGATGAGCGTCACCTCTCAGCTTCCCTATCAACAGTGATTATGTCCACCTGTTTCTCCACATTTTCTCTAGCACTTGTTTCTCTTTACTAATTTTTAAACAGTTTAATTCACACATCATACAATCCAACCATAGTAAATGAAGATATTTCCCTTTCTTCTGCAAATAATCCCTAACCCTCTCCCATATTCCTTGCTTAGAAGACATTTAGTTTTGGCATAATGCCTTGCTACATTTAGTGGAAGGATATTACAATGTTAGTGCTGACTACAGACTCTAGCTTGCATTGTTTTTTTTTTCCTGTGTACCATCCCATTTTCAACACCTGACAATATTGACATTCATTTGTCCTCCCACGTGAAAAAAGGTTTTGTTTTGCATGGGCAAACACAGGGAATTGAACCCATGTCACTGGCATGAAAAAAATTTTGTATGTTTGTACATTTAATCACCATCAATGTCCCCTCTCAGCGTGCCTAAATTGTAGTGTCTCAGTCTTTATTTTCCTTCTGGTGTCACACGTGTCCCCAGCTCTTCTAACTCAACCATACTCACATTCAACTTCACTCAGTGTACTTATATGATTGTGCTACCATTAGATTGTATTGTGCTATCTGTTTCCGAATTTTTGCAATCTGTCCTGTTGCACATTCTGAATTCCTTTAGCACCAAATATTCAATTTCTGGCCTCTTTCTATCTCCTAATAACTTGTGTTCTTAACTTTAACTTGCAAAGTTCATTCATTAATGTTGGTTCGTATTAGTGAGACCAGTTTTTGTATGGGGTTTGAGAATTCCTCATTCATTCATTTAAATATGGATATCCATTTCTCCAAGCACCACTTGCTTGGAAGAATATTCTTTCTTAATTGATTGGACTTAGAACTTGTCAAATATCAGTTGGCCATAGAAATGAGCATTTATTTACAAACTCTCAATTCAATTTCATTGTTCTATATATTCTTGTCCCAGTACCATGCTATTTTGATTACTTTAGCTTTTTAATAAGCTTCAAGATATGGGAATGTGAGCCATACATCTGTATTACTCCTTTTCAAAATGGTTTTAGCTTTTCAAGGCTACCTGCCCTTCCATAAATTTGATTATTGGTTTTTTCATTGCTGCAAAGAAGAGTGTTCTATTTTGGTTGGGATTATATTGAATCTGCAATTCATTTTGGATAGGATTAACATTTTAGCAATATTGAGTCTTCTAAGTCATAAGTATCAAACTTAGTTCAGTATGTTTAGATCATCTTATTTCTTTTAGCAAGGTTTATGTTTGTTTATTTGTTTATTTGTTTTGTTTTTGCATGGGCAGACACCAGAAATTGAATCCTGGTATATGGGATGACAGGTGAGAATTCTGTCACTGAGCCACCATTGCACTGCCCTCTAGCAAGGTTTTAAGGTCTTCCATGTTTAAATCCTTTACACCTTTGGTTAAATTTATTCTTAAGTATTTGATTCTTTATTTGTTCTTGTATATAGAATTTTTTCTCATTTCCTCTCAAAATTTCACATTATTACTATATAAAATTGTGACTAATTATTACATGTTTGACTTGTGTCCTGCTGCATTGCTGAATTCATCAATGAGCTATAATAGGTTTGTTTTCTTTTACTTTTTCAGACTTTCATCATACAGGATCATATCATAGGCAAATAATGAAAAATTAACTTCTTCCTTTCCCTTTTTGATGATTTTTTCTTTTTATTTCTGGCCTAAATTCTCTGACTAGAATTTCCAATACAATGTCTAAAAACAATGGCAATAGTGGACTTCCTTCTTTTGTTCCATATTGTAACTGGAAAATTTTTTATCTTTCACCATTGGGTATCATGTTAGTAGTAGGCTTTTCCTATATGTCCTTTAACATGTTGAGGAAACATCTCCTATTCTTCTTTATGTGTTTTTATTAAAAGAGGACTTAGTATTTTATAAAATGCTTTTTCTGTGTCAGTTGAGATGATCATGTCTTCTATTCCTTCCTTCTGTTTAAGTGGTGTTTTATATTAATTTATTTTATATGTTGAACCACTGTTTCATACTATGGTCAAATTCTACTTGCTAAAGATGTATAATTGTCTTAATTGTGCTCCTGGGTTCAGTTAGCTAGTGTTTTGCTTTGTTAATTCAGTGTATTACATTAGTTGATTTTCTTACATTGTACAAACCTTGCCTCCTTCAGATAAAATCCATTTGTTCATGGTGTATAATTTTTTGATATGTTGTTAGATTGGATTTGCAGATATTTTGTTGAAGATTTTTCATCATATTCATAAGATAAATTTGTCTATACTTTTCAATTCCTATGTATTAGATATTTGGTATTAAATGACTTAGGTATTAAGGTTATGGTATTAAATAACTTAGATATTCAGGTGAGGACTACATGAAATGAGTTAGATAGCCTTCCCTCCTGTTTAGATTTTTGGAACAGATTGACAAGTATTGATATTAAATGTTCTTGGAATATTTGCTAGAATTCTTCTGCATAGCCATCTTGTCCTGAAAGTTTCTCTCTCTCTCTCTCTCTCTCTCTGTCTTTTTTTTTGCAAGGACAGGCACTGGAAATTGAACCCAGGTGTCTGGCATGGCAGATGAGAACTCTGCCTGCTGAGTCACCATGGACTGCCCCTTGCACATTTCCTCTTTTTTAATGTGTTTCAGGACAATAAATTTCCCTCTCAGCACAACCTTCCCTGCATCTCATAAGTTTCAATATGCTGTCTTCTCTATTTCTTTCATCTCAAATATTTACAGATTCCTCTTGCAACTTTTTATTTGGCCCACTGATTAAGACTCTATTATTTAACTTCCATACATGTGTGGATTTTCCAGTCCTCTGTTTTTTATTGATTTACATCTTCCCACCATTTTTGTCAGAGTAAATGATTAGCAAAATTTCATTCATTTAAAATGTCTTAAGAATTGTTTTGTGATCTCATCTTTGTGCTACCCTATATAGCAATCCATTTGCACATGAGAAAAATATATATCCTGCTGTTTTGTTTGCAATGATCTGTTAATTTGTGTTAGGTCTTGTAAACTTCTCATTATTTAAATTCTCTTTTTCCTTATTAATCTTCTTTCTAACTGTTCTAAGTGTTGATAAGAGTGGTGGTATTGAAGTCTCCTACTAATATTGTTGAGGTTACTATCAATCCCTTCAAATTTTACCAGTAGTTCCTTCAGGTACTTTGAGGCATGCAGTTAGGTTCATAAACATTTATGATTGTTATTTCTTTTTGATGGATTTACAGCTTATTAATATGTAGTTTTCGTCTAAGTATCTTATCACTGGTGTTCACTTCAAGTTTATTCCATCTGACAGCATAGCTACTCAAATTCTTTTTAAATTACTATTTGCATGGCATATCTTTTTCCATCCTTCATGTTCAGCATATTTGTGCTTTTTGGTCTAAGGTCAGTCTCTTGTAAACCATAAATAGTGGGAGCATGATTTTTTTTATAATTCTACCAATATGTATCTTTTGATTAGGGAGTTTAATCCACTAACATTCAGTGTTACATCTATAAAGGTTGTACTAACCACGGGCATTTTGTCTATTTAAATATGTCATATATATTTTGTTTCTTCTCATGCCTCTTTTCCATTTTTGCAGTGTCCTTTACCATGCAGTTGAAATTTTGTGAAATATCTGTCTGATGCTTTTTTAAATTCTGTTTTTGTATATATATATATTTAGTATCTTTTTTGTGGTTAACATAGGATTTATTACACAACCTGCTTCTATAACCTACCTATTTGAATAGATACCTCCTTACCATTAATAGCATACACATTCTCTGATGTTCCCTCCTTCTGATCTCTCTCTTTGTGATGTTTTTGCCTCACATTACTACTTTAGTCTTTGCATGTCCGTTATCAGGAAATATGCCTTTTTCTTGTTCAATTGTATTCTGACTCATATGAATTATAGAGCAGAGTTGCACATTAAGGATATAGTGTTATTGGGTTTTGCATTTACTTTTTTAGTAACCTGTACTGAAAATATTCATTTCTTCACACTATTCTATGCAACTCTCTCCAGTTTTTTTCTTTTTTAGTCTGCTGAAATTCCTTAGGTATTTTTGTAGGCCAGGTGTATTGTTGATGAACATTCTTAGTTCCTATTTACCTGTGAATATTTTAAATTCTCCCTCTGTTTCTTGGAGGAAGTTTGACTGAATAATGGCCAAGTATTTGACAAATTATGATAAATATAAATATACTTGTTTAAACAGTTCAATCTACTCCAAACACCACTAACAGAAAAAGAATCTTGTGGACCTACACCAGTCATATACTAAGCAGAATCTACAATGCCAAAAATAAAGATAGAGCTCTTAAGGGAGTAAGAGAAAAATTATTTGTCACATACAAAGGATCTTCAATAAGATAAAGTGGCAGTTTCTCATCAGAAAACATAGAGGTAGTAAATTTTTACATTTAAGGAACTGAAAGAGAAACTTTCAGCAAAAATATTCTTGGTCTGGCATAAATTCTTCATTGATAGACTTTTATCAACCAATAATAATGAATAACAAAGCAGATCTGTTAACATTCAACCAAATTAGAGAGATTAGATGGCAAAGCACATAGAAATAAGTTGACAATAAGATTCTACAATAAAGCTGCTACTGAATGGCCTCAAGAAAGAATGAAGTTGTGAGACATGCAACTAGGTTAATGAACATTAAGGACTGTATGTTGAATGAAACATCAGAAACAAAAAGACAACTATTATCATACCCGACTCATATGGACTAAGTATAATATAAAACCTTGGTAAAGTGAAGTTAAGAACATGGGTTATCAGTTTGGGGCCTACTATAATGGGTCCTAATTGTCAGCTCTCTTACAGCAGTTGTATATATTCAGGAGTTGTATATGTTATTTCTAAATTCTGAGATACTGAGCTTTGTGTGTATAACCTGGTCATTTCCAGAATCTTTGCATATTCTGTGACACCTGAGATTCAGATCTAGAGCTCTGAAGCTATGAAACTTAGCAGTACCCAATCAGTAACAGTTTTAAAAAGTTATAAAAGGATCAGTCTTTGACTAGAGAAATGGAGGATGCTAATCTGGATAGAATAGGGTAGATGAGAATACAGTATAAAAGATGATATTGGGTGGGCCATTGTAACTCAGCAGGCAGGAATGCTTGCCTGCAATGCCAGAGGACCTGGGTTTGATTCCCGGTGCCTGCCCATGTAAAAAAAAAAGATGATATTGTCCATATTTTAAAACTTAAATTTCTTTGTGTGACTAAAGGAAGAAATGTTTACTTGGTGCAAAATTTATATTTTGGATACTGCATTACCTAACTTAACTTGCATGGGCACATTAGTTGAAAACTATAAGTACATGGAATCTTGAGGAGGGAGTGAAATTTTGTTGGTATATCCAGTTTAGTGTGGTGTCCGAATAATTCAGAGAGAAATTTAGGCAATGCATAAAGTATTTGAAGAGTCCCCTTGGAGGACTGGGGAGAAAGGATGAGATATTCAACTTCACACTTTGGAGAATTCCTCATATTCTCACAAGCAGTGGGGACAAACAAATCAATAGGCTGGGCCCTCAATCTTGGGGTTTACCCTTATGAAACTTATTCCTGCAAAGAATAGGTAAAGCCCACTTAAAATTATGCCTAAGAGTCACCTCCAGAGAACCTCTTTTGTTGCTCAGATGTGGCTTCTCTCTATAAGCCATTTAGACAGGTGAACTCACTGCCCACCCTCCCTACATGGGACATGATTCCCAGGAGTGTAAATCTCCCTGGCAACATGAAACAGATCCCCAGGATCTGCTTCTAGACCCTGCAATCTGGGGCTGAGAAAACATTCATGACCAAAAGGAGGAGGAGAGAATGAGACAAAGTGTTTCAGTGGCTGAGAGATTTCAGAGTTGAGAATTTATCCTGGAAGTTTTCCTTATGCATCAAGTTGACATCGCTTTTTAGTTATTTGTGTATTGGAGTGACTGGAGAGAAGTACCTGAAACTGTTGAGCTGTGTTCCAGTAGCCTTGATTCCTGAAGATGATTATATAAAGATGTAACTTTTACAATGTGATTGTGAAAACCTTGTGTCTGATGTTCATTTTATGCAGGGTAAAACAATGGATTAAAAATAAAGAGGTGGGTGCAAGGGTAGTTCAGTGAGAGACTTCTCACCTGCCATGAGGGACATCCATGTTTGATTCCCAGTCCATGCACTTCCCAAAAACCAAAGAAGCAAAACAAAAAATTTAACAAATGGTGTTGCCATAAAGGGATACTCGCATGGAAAAAATAATGAAATGTGACCCTGCCATACAGCATATGAAAATAAATAAACAAAAAAACAAACAGGCAAATAAATAAATAAATAAATGGAGGGACAAAGGATAAAATAAATTGGGTAGATGGAAATACTAGTGGTCAATGAGAGGGATACGTAAGGAATATGGTATGTACAAGTTTTTTTATTTTTTCTTTTTATTTCTTCTTTTGGAGTGATGTAAATGTTCTGGAAATGATCATGGTGATGAATATACAACTATATGATGATATTGGGAGCCACTGATTGTACACCATGTATAGACTGTATGTTTGTGAAGATTTGTCAATAAAAATATGTTAATACAATTCTGCAATATAAATGGAACAAATGTTTTCAGAATGATGGATCACAAATTGAACATATATTGCAAACATGTTCTTCTTCTTGAAATGATTCAGGAGTATAATTTATATTTACCACATTTTTAACATCAGTAAGTTTTTAAGCTAAGCACTGTAAAACATGGCTGTAAATATTTTTATTTTAGTTCACCTTGCAAGTTGACTATACAATCATATCTAAAATTTAACACATCTCTCCTTTGCATTTAACATTTTTCAACTCACTTATAGATAAGTAAAATTTAAAGAGAGTCTCCAGCTCACACATTTGTGAACATACTGGTTTGCTGTTAGTGCAATCTAACCATTTTGAATTTTAATGTAAAAAGTAATTCTTGATTGCCTACTGTTTTATTTGAAGTTAAACTATGCCACCCCCTCCTTCAGGAGGCTTATATGATAATGTAGCAGGAAAAAATTAAACAACTTTGATACACAAAAATGTCAAAAATTCTTACCTATCAAATTTAATATTAAAATTCAAACATTAAGAATAGCATAATTGAAAACACAGATTTAAAATTAGGAAATAGGGCGGCTGCCATGGCTCAACAGGCAGAGCTCCAACCTGCCGTGCTGGAGGTCTGGAGTTTGATCCCTGGTGCCTCCTGCCCATATGCAAATTAAAAAAAAATTAGGAAATATACATTTAGCAAGTTAATCATCATCAATATAATGAAGATTGAAATTATTATAATTTAAACAACTGTAAAATGTTAATGAAGCTAGCAGGGAAAATGTTGGGTGAAAGACACATACATGTAAAATTTTGCATTTTCTTTATGTGGTGACAGTCAATTTCCTAAGGCTGGCCTAGTAGAGGAGACCAATGGGCTTGCTCAATAAAGCAGAAATTTATTTTTTGATTTAGTATACTATGCTGGACACCATTGTTCTATACCAAGGCATTTGCAGAGCCATGCATTTCCTGAATTCTACAAAGTTTTGGCTGTGGAAATTCATAAGAAACTTCCAGTTTGTGTCTTCTTCTATCTGTTCCAGTCTTTCCAAATTTGCTTTCCTTGTATGGATGCCAGACAAATTGCTTACACTTTTCTATTTGTTATCATTGTTACAAATGATATTTTTACAGACTGCTGTTCAAAATATCTTTCTACATATCTTATTAAGGTACAGAATTCAATCCATAAGAAATATTAAACAGGATCAGGTATACATTGCTACATTAAACTTTATGAATTATTCATAAAGAAATTGTAGAATTATTATAAAATGCACAGTAACCTGAGTATCCACAGAGTTTGGATAATGGCAGCCACTGATAAAAAAACAGCCAGTAGAGGATGGTGTTGAGTGGTTGGAAGCATCTTCTGGATGGGGACCTAGGGTCTTCCATCGCAAACTTATAGTTTCCTGGGTAGATGAAGGACCATATTAGGAAAATGTAGGGATTTTTAAAATTCAAACATACCAATTTTATATTGTTCCATTGGATTTTCAAACAATTTTTGAACGGTTAGCAAAAGTCTTTAACAAGTTGAACACTACACTTGTAACAAATTTGGACTCCCTGATGTATCATATATCTTAAATTATATAAATCCCAGGTAAGGGTAAAGTTTATCATGAATTGAATAAATATTCATTCCTAGATTAGTTATTGTGGCTAGACAGGTGGGGTAAATGGGTGACTGTACTTAAATGACATCTTTATGCAATTCACTTTGGATTTGATTTATATTACTGATATACTTGTCAGTATCCACACAATGTATAGGGAAGAGAGACATTTTCTGAATAAGCAGAGGTATACTTAGCAGAAGCATAGCAACAAGTGTTGATATGTTCAAATAAACCTGTTTTTTCCTGCTCTTTGCACATAAGTAAAAGAACCATTTATGTAGAGTGAGCTAAAGAAATGTCTATGGGGTGACAGAAAGAAGAAATAGAGATATTTAGTCCATATCTATTTCAGATATTGCGCTTGAGTTATATTATGGTTTATATATTTTTACTATCAGGTACATGTGAGAAAAGAGAAATAGTTAAATAACCTTAACATGACTGTGTGATAAAAATAATTAACTTTTTGCAGGCACAATTTTAACACATACTTTAATTTATTTTAGCTCATACTTATTAAATAATGCCTCCTATCGGAGCAATGATTAATCATTGTTTCCCACAATTCCTGCAGGACCAATTGTCATACATTTAATAAGCCATTGGATGTGTTTAACAAAACATAGAAGCAGAGATACACAATGTGAAATATTGAAAAAATATTATGAAATTTGAAAACTAAAAGTGGTTGGTATTGTTGATCAAAATTTCTCCAATGTTCATCAACATTTCTCTTTTATTGCTCTTATGAGCCAGTTCTATCCAAAATACTAAACCTTTGAAAATTAGAAGTAATATATCAATTATTAAACATATGCTGTTAAATTAATTAGATGCATATTTAGACATAGAATTCCATAATGTAGAGATGGCTAAGATTTGCTTTGTTAATTTAATTTAATGGGAATATACCAAGCAACAGTAAGCAAAAATAAAATTATTACCCACATAACATAAAGTGATGAGACATATTTATAACCAAAATCGAAAAATGAAAGTTGTATAAATTTTATATATTATAGATATTAATAACACTAAATTATAAGACAATTAATAAGGATTATTTAGTAATAAATGAAAATATATCAGTCAAAAGTATAATAAATTGTGAGGACAAAAACTATTACATAGATAAAAGTCATAATGAAAATTATCCCAAAGAAGAACATTACCAGACACACACATGCAATTTCAATGGTATTTAACAAAACAAGTAAATATATATTCAAGTTAAAGAGGTCCATTTTTAACATACAAAATTAGCAAAAAAAGAAATGTTGAGCCATATATTGTAACATTTGTTGTTGAATATCGGGGAAAAAATTCCATTGAAAGTGGGGAGCTATTCATATACACATATCTGTATATATGGTCATAAATATGCATATATACTTACACACTTGTATACATCTGTATACATATATATGTGTAAAGATGTGTATACCCATGCATGTCTGAATATATATGCATGTGTATATAAAGAAATTGAAAAGGACCCGAAAATGAATGATATAACATTTTGGAACATTATTTAATAGGATAAGTACTGAAATTTTGTGTAAATGTTATTAAATCTTTATTTAATAACAATATTATTAATAAAATTATTAAATAAGAATAATGTGTACTCTTATTACAGTTATTTAAATAGAATAATATTACTTCCAAAATTAAGTGGTGAGAATAAAAGAGAAATGCATTTTGGGAGTCAATGTAGAATAATATATTTAGAATTAAATGTTACCTTGAGAATTGACAATTCAATTTATAAGAAATTTATTATGAATGTTTCTATGTTACAAATTATGATGCTGATATTCAGGGAGGAAAATATTAAAATTCAGCACAGAGTCAATATTGCTTAGCTTGTGCATTTTTCCTCTTATTTAATATCAAAAGACATTTGTGGTCTCTATTGTTTGCCAAACCAGCAAATCTTGAGTGTCTTCTGAAATAGAGTATTCTGTTTAATCATTATGTGAAGCCCAAATGAGGCTCAGCAGGAAGGAATGATCTGATAAATTTTCATTTCACCAAGAGTAGACTGAATGAATTTATGAATGAGTTGTTTCCAGAACAGTAGTTTGGTTGTTGATTGCTATTTACCTCTTTTATGTCTCATTCACCAATGATGTCAATATTTTGAGAGGTTTACCTTCCCAAAACTTTCCTAAGGGCTGCAGCCACCTCTTTGTTTCAAAGACTGTAGATGATGGCGTTAAGCATGGGAGTTAGAATAGTGTAGAAGATAGATACTACTTCATCTTGCTCCTCAGTATGATATGCTTTGGGGAGAAAGTACTTGATGATAGCTGTTCCATAGAAGAGAGACACAACAATCATATGGGAGGAGCATGTAGCCAAAGCTTTTCTCATTCCTAAGTTTGATCCTAATCACAAAACAGAAGACAGTATCTGCCCATATGAGGTCATAATGGCAGATATTGGAACAAGAAGGAACACAACACTGCTGACATAAAGCCCCTTTTCATAAAGAGATGTATCAGAACAAACAAGTATAAGGAGAGCTGGAATCTCACAAAGGAAATGATGAATTTCCAACGAGGAGCAGTAAGGGAGATTCATAATGTATATGGTGTGGGCCAAGGCATTTAAAACAGAACCCAACCAGGTACCAGTCACCATAAAAGTACAGATTGTAGGGCGCATGAAAACTGAGTAATGAAGAGGGTGACATATAGCCACATAACGGTCAAAAGCCATGACTGCCAGGAGTAGGTATTCTGCCCCAAGAAGGGTTGTGAAGAGAAGAGCTGAATCCCGCAGTTAATAAAGGAAATGGTGTTCTTCCTAGAGAGGAAATCAGTGGCAATCTTAGGGACAGTAGTGGATGTATATAAAAGGTCCATCATGGAAAGTTGGCTTAGAAGGAAGTACATAGATGTGTGGAGTCGAGGGTCCATCCAAATGAGTATAATCATAATTATATTGCCAATAAGTGTCACAAGAAACACCAAAAAGATGAAAGAGAAGAGGAGACTGGGTACTTGAATGTGCTGAAATAGCCCCAGGAGAACAAAGCCAGTTCCAATTGTCTGATTAATGCTTCTCCACATTCTCTACCTCCTAATTCATTAACCTGGATAAAATAGATAAAAATCTTTAATCCCATGACACAATGGTCCCACTCTTATTTTGCAATGCACCAACAACTATCTCTTCCCTAATCATAAAATGTTATGCATTATGTGATTCTATACATATTATAAATACATGTAAATTACATTAGTGTTATTTTATTATTAAATTATTACTACAAAATAATTCTCATCACTATTGTAATGTCAACACATGCTGATTTCAAATTGCTTTATCCAAAATTGCCAAAAAGCTAAACTTTCAGTATTTTAAGGAAATTTATTCAGATTCCTTGAAATTTTAATAATGATAAGCAGAATTTGTTCAAAAAATAAATATTAATAATCTCTCTGTATTTTCTCTACCCTTCTATCATCTATGTGTCTCTCTATCTCTATATAGCTATCAGTGAATTAAACTACTATATCTGTATCTATAGCTATATATGTAACTGTATTTGTATCTATAATTATGTATCTCTAATTATGGATATATCCAAAGCAGACACTGAAAAACATTCTGTGACTTTGCTTAGTCCTGATTTGCAAGAACTAAATACTGCATAGATGGACAACATTAATAATTACTCTTTTATATAACAACGTGAAATATGTTAGTTGTTGTAAATTTGCTATTTCACACATATGACACATCTGCAAGGCATTCCTTTCCATGTTTTCAAAAGGCAAATTTGATTTTCAGAGAGATCAATTAGTTTTTCATATTTAGACAGCATTTAAAAAATCCATGTGCATAATCATATTTCAACGTTTTCAGTTTCCTTGTTTATTTTCCTCAGCATGTTGCCTAAGGTGGTCTCTGAAAGAGAAATATTGTTTAAGTATTCTTTATTTTGAAATTAAAATGGGTAAGTTTTTTTACTTACTTTTTTAACTTTATTTTGAAATTAAAATGGGTAAGTTCAAAAAAAGTAAATGAACCATCCAAGCTGCAATAGAAGAAGCCTTGTATCAACACAGATGCCTGCTGTGTGGGATTCTGGTAATTTGAATTCACATGGTCAAAAGACTGTTGAGGATATGACCAACCACAAAAACAACAGAAAGACAAGAATAAGAAAATAATGCTATGGGTGATATAATTTGGCAGAGGGATTGAAATTTTTTTCATCACTGCTTAATCCAGTTGAGCAGTGTTTGAAGGGAAATAAGGAATATCTACTCCAAAGGGACAATAACCTATTCTGAAGGGGGTGTGTGGAGAGAACTTATATTGACTGATGTTATTTTGTGAAGTAAGAATGACTATTATACTACACAAACAGGGAGCCTTCAATAAAATGATGAACCTTATTAATGCTAAAATTATAAAAATGTACTTTTGTCAAATGTGCCAAATATTCCACACCAGTGGCAGGTTTAGATAGTAGGGTGGTTTATGGAATCCTGTAATTTGTACATGATTTTACTGTAAAACCACAAGTTCTTTAATAAAAAATGAAGTGAGCAGATTGGTTAAATTTGTTAATGTATAAGCAATACTTTATTCAAAATATTCTTCAAAGTTTGGGAAATATTTAAACAACATCTATGAAAACATCAAAAACTAAATTTCACACAAAAAAGAAGAATAGTTCCTTTAATGGAAAAATATAGTTAAGGTCATCAGCTGCCACAGTCTATAGTGACTTGCTTCTTATGGATGGAAGCAGGCCATCCCTTCTGAAGCTGTGTGTAAGAAACTATATATAATCGCACATAGTTGACATTGCCCTTTAACAAGCATTACTTTTAATTATAAGAGAGGTGCATCACATCATTTATGTTTATTTTAAGAGATGTAAGCCTATACATCATTTGCTACTCCTCAAAAAAATATTGAGAGGTGCAAAGTAACTGACTACAGAAATAGTTAGGAACACTTTGGATTCATTATTTTGGCTTAAACTCAGGGAAATGCCTCAATGCTAAAAATATATGAGTTCTGATTTGTATTTAAATAACAAGTTTTTACTTCAAAATTTGTTTTTATAAATTCATATTAAAGTACTTTAAAATAAGCACAAGTAAAATGTGAACTATGAACTATTCAAAAAACCACAATATGCATTATTTTTATTTCAAAGTTTTATTTTCAGTTGATTGTTGAAAATTGAGTATTTATTTCATTTATTGAAGGATTAATCTTCAAGCAAGTCAACACAGTTAATGAAAAAGCAATCCTTGTCTACGGATTGAATTTTGAATTTTTGAATTTTTTCTTTCACTGGGTCTTATTACCAGTATTTACAAAACTGCATTCCTTTGGTCTTATATAAAGGAAGGAAGGTGCAAAAATGATATAATGAGAAAATTACATCAACAGACATAGCAGAGACTTGGATTAATAAGAATTAATTTTCTTGTCTCTATAATTGCTTTATTGAGTATAAAAATGCATATATTGAATAATGTAAGTTGTTTTGAATCAGTGGCACATGTGCAACTAGACAAATGCAGATGTAAACTAGGTAAAATATAAGGATTATAAAAATAATTATTAAAAGGCTCTCTTCTTGTATACATAGTCATCTCTTAATTTGATGTTCTCCCTCTTAGAAAATGGTTTTACTGAACCATTAAGAGACTTTTGGCATTCATAAGAATTTTGGGGTTAGGATTACTTCTGATTCCCTATTCTTTCTTCCTTACCCACGAATAACTTGACATATAATTCTCTACAGTGGCAAGCATTTAATAAATGAACAATCTGTTCTCTTCAATGCACATTAACTATGTTTGGTGTTTGATACAAGCACACACTACTGTTTTGGTATTGACATATAATGCTATCTTTTGTTGTTCAAGTGATTTTCACAAGTGATATTTCATATACTGCTCCATAATTTGGTGAACAGATTATTTTTATCTATATTGATATGCAATTAGTAATTTTAATTATCTTTCAAAACATAGGATGTTTTAATCTGAAGACTCAATTTATTCATTTGAAGGAACTAGTAGGATCAAAAAATATGAAGAGAATATACAGGCCTATACATCTTTACTTCAACTAGTTGACGTGTACATTTTTATGTCTATATATAATAAATCTATCAAACATCCATTCACTTATGCTTAAACACTCCTGGGAGAGACGATTTCTCTTTGCTTGATCTGTTTTTTGCCACACGAATATATCAATTTTTTGTGATATTCTATTCTAAAATTCAAAACTCTTTCATTTAGAGCCTTAAAAATTATTTCTAAATTCAAACCCCAATGGAAAAAAATAAATAATATATTCAATTTTAAAAAGTATTTGGTAAATTCACATAATAACTCTTTTTTCATACTTCAAAGATTGTTTAAGACTATGTTTCTTTACTTGCTATTGAATAGCTCTGAAAGATACATGGCATAAAACACATGGTAAATAGAAAAAGTGGTACCTCAGAACTTCTCAATCTCACTTATATTTATACTGACTCAGAATAAAATTTAATGTAATATTATTTTTACCTGTGCTGCAAAAGTACAGTTGATAATAAATGAATTAACTGGTCATATACTAAGTACATTATCATCATGCCTCTTATCATTTGAAAATTTTGGGGCTTAAAAGTCTATCCCATTTTCTTTTTAGAAATCATAGATATAGTCTAACTTACCTTTTATATATTTCCTCAAAATATCACCAGAACTCTGTGTAAAAAGAAGTGCTGCATACAAAGCATTCAGACAGATTCATCTTCCTTTGCTTTCATATTACCAGTGAAGTAGTGAGGTTAAATACAACACAAAATTCTCTGTTACAGATATTTGGGACAATTTTTCAACTCTACCTGCACTGTCCTGAGAGAAAATGTCCCCTGTCTGCCCCTCTATTCCCTCAGGCAGGCCTAGCACAATTATTCCATTGTCCTTACTTAAACTTGATTAAGCAAGTTTGCTTTCTTGGTTACACACAAACAAAAATATTAATCAGTCATGTAAGCATTCATTTACTAGTCCCAGCTACCTCCAAGAAGTGGAAAATTGCAGAGGTGAAATGACAGGAAAAAATTCAACATCTGCTCCCCTGAACCAATAATGAGAGGGTTTTCTTCCTGGCATCACCATTTATTAGTGACCTCAGATATGTTACTTAACTTTTCTTTCTTCTGTGTCTTTATTTACAAAGTGGGGATGAAAACAGCTCATGTGTTACAGTGTTTTGTCAGTATAAAGTGAATTGCTTAATTCAAATCTCATGGAAGAGTGCCAGGTGTTGAGATATGTTAAATGATTTATAATATGAGGCTGTTTTTTTATTTTCATAGATAGGTATAATTAGGACATGAATTGATCCATAATGTAT
>PVIY010022423.1:0-40874 GCA_004026745.1 Myrmecophaga tridactyla
CATGGAGGCCAGAAGGTAGTGGATCTATAAGTTTTCAGAATGAGGAATGACTCATGCTAAGTAAAATGTATAAGTTTCAAGAGTCATTTTTTTCCATTTGTGCTTTTTCCCTAGAGCAATTCAGAGGTACAGTCAGTTGTGTCCATGTGGTTGAGCCCTACCTGTCCAAAAGTCAATGGCCTGGGCCTCATGGAACAAAAAATTTGTCCCCATTCAGCTAAGAACTGACTTAACAATAACGATAAGGACAAAATGATTCCACTGTTCATTGAGATGGCCCTTTATGGTTTGCAAAGTTTTTTATATGGAATATACTTGATACCTATTGTCTATGTCTGGAATGAAAGTGATATTCTAAGATTTGGGATTACCAGTTTGTCATTGATTTGATCTGTTCATTCAGTTAACAAAAAACATATATATGTATTATATGCTGCTGGGTCAAAAGTCATGAACTAGACGAATTGAGACTAAAGGGGTGGGAAAAGTTATCCTCTTTCAGGTACAAGTCCTGCTTCCTTTGTCAGCATGGGATCTTTGGAAACCCTGGCATCCTCTGCAACTAGCCACAGAGAAAGCCTAATAAAAGAGATTAACACATAAGATTCTTGTTATCTAGGCCCTGTGCCAAAGAAGCAAAAAGTCCTGTTATAATTCAATAATGCAATGTCTGGTCTGGCATTATGTTCTGATATCATTATTATTTTCAAGCTATGGCCCATTTGTACAGCCTGGATCATTTGTTACCAGACACATTTGCCACTGACATTCAAAAAAGTATTAAGAGCCAGCATGTCCCTTCCTTGGGCATGGCTGTGTTAAACTCTCTAACATGTACTCTCTCCTTTTAATAAACTTCTCTTTTAATAAGCATTACTACTTAGGCCTACTGGCCTTCTCATCTCTTAATTCTTTTAATTTTGAGACTATTGAACCTGGATTAGAGCTCAGCTGGCACCATTGCCAGCAGGGACTGGTTACATATTCTGGTAAGCCCACCAGGAGTGATTTCAAAAGACCCCCAAAAGAGCAGCATCTTCCATGTAAGACATTCGCCCTTGAGACCAGCATTTCATAAGTCATGTCCCCTCCTTTTCCCTTCCCTTTCCCCAAAGGAAATTTTTCAGGTATTCTTGCTCACCTCCACTTGTGCATATGGCCTATGTTTCATTCCCACACTCTTTGTAACATCAATGTTCTCCTCCCAAAGAGTAAAACAGGCCTTAACTAAATGGGACTCCATCCCTTTTTCTCTATGTGTAGTGGTTTTTAGATCATGTCATGCAATCTTGCTTTCTGCCCCCAGAGTTGGGAAAGGAGCAGAAGTTCAACTCAGAACCACGGGGGTGAAATCTCATCAGCCCTCTGAAACTGGCGCAGAGCCACCAGGATGAGGAGTCTATTTCACCAGCCCTTTGAGTCTGGCTTAGGAATCAAGGGGTGAATCCAGACAGCCCATCTCCTAATGTCTAAGAGGATTCCCCCATGAGATGCCCTAGGGCAAGTAGGTATCTTGAAGGTACTATTCAGCTGGCAGAGACCTCAATGTTTGAGTATCCCTCTATCTCTCCTTTCAGAATAATGGACAGTGCAACCAGCATCCAATTGATAACCCTTTGGGCTGCTCCCTGAAAAATTGGAACAATCTGCTGACCACCAAATTGAGAAAAACAAAATTGATGTCTTATTGTAACATTGCTTGGCTTCAATATAAATTGGGAGATGGAGAAGAATGGCTGGAAAACGGCACTCTTGGGTTTAACGCCATCTTCCAACTAGATCTATTTTGTAAAAGAGAAGTGAAATGGTCTGAAATTCCTTGTGTCCAGCTTCTATATCAGGACAAGGCCATGAGCAGAGCTTGTAAAAAGGGGGAATTAAGAGATGAAACCTTTCTGTCTCTGGAAGGGAAGGAGGCAGATATTTTAAATGACCCATTGTTAGCTAAACTTCCAATGTTGAAACTTCAAAAAGACTTAAAGGAAGAGGCTTCCAAGCCCACTGAACTCCCTCCTTATTCAAGTCTGGCAGGACACACTTGCAGTGGAATCTCTTACCACCCCCTGGAGAACGGAAAAAGGAGCTCCAAAGGAAATGGAATGTATCCTCTCTGGGAAGTAGCCAATGGGGATATGGTAAATATAAGGTTTCGCATCCTTTTTCTATGACCAGCTTAGCAGAGTGAAAAAGCAATTGGGAACATTTTCTAAAGACCCCTCCAAGTTTCTGGAGGAATTTAAAAACTGGTCCTCACCTATGAATTCACCAGGGAGACATCTTAGTTATTCTCTCCTCCTGTTGCACTCCCGAGCAAAAATGGAGGATTTAGGTAAAAGCCCAAGGGCATGCAAACAAGCTGCATGGGAAACAGCAGGGGCAAATGCAGACAGGAGAAACCAGTGAAGTCTATGAAAAAATATACTAATGTAGATTTCAGATTCTGAGGAAAGAGCACTTGAGGTAGTTAGATTCAGGTGTCAACTTGGCTAGGTGAAGGTGCTTAGTTCTATTGCTATGGACACGAGCCAATGACATGTGAACTTCATCTGTTGTTGATTACATCTGCAGTCGGCTAGGAGGCGTGCGTGCTGCAATGAATAATGTTTGATTTAATTAGCTGGTGCTTAAATGAGAGAGCACAACGTAGCACAGCCCAAGCAGCTCAGCATACCTCATCTCAGCACTTGCAGCTCAGCCCAGGCCTTTGGAGATGCAGAAAGAAATCACCCCAGGGAAAACTGTTGGAACCCAGAGGCCTGGGGAGAAGGCCAGCAGAGATCACCCTGTGCCTCCCCACGTAAGAAAGAACCTCAGTTGAAAGTTAGCTGCCTTTCCTCTGAAGAACTAATGAAATAAATCCCCTTTTATTAAAAGCCAATCTGCCTCTGGTGTGTTGCATTCCAGCAGCTAGCAAATTAGAACAGCACTTATGCTAAAAAACCTACTTTATAGGCCAGTTAGCTTCTGACATAAGGAGAAAACTGCAAAATATGTCCTCAGGACCCCAAATGCCTATAAATGACCTTATGAGTACTGCCTTTTCTGTCTTTAATAACTGCAACAGAGTTACAGAGGAGGAGAAAGCAAGGAGAAACCAGAATAAGGCATGGCTCATAGCTTTGCCTATGAACAGTAACCAGCCACCTCAGGGCCACTTGGGGCTGAAGCCACCAAGAACCTGTCATCGATGTGAAGAGTTGAGGCACTAGAAGTGGGAGTGCCCCCGATGACCAAAGGAACCCCAAATATGGAGAGAGGGCCCTATCGACAAGACGGGAAGGCAGGATACTGGGCCCGAGAGAGCGTCATGCCCCCAAGGGGGAGTGAAAGCTCTCCAAAAGCCCTTTTGGCCACCCCTGACCAGGACTGCAGGGGCCCAAGGCTCCCTGGATCTTGCCAAAGATTATTGAAATTGTGGAGCCCCGAATATCTCTAGACATGACAGGTAAGACCGTTATATTTTTTAAATTTACACAGGAGCTACATATTCTGTGCGAATAGATGGGGAAGTGTTAGGCACTAGCCTTCATCCCACCTCTCCCTTGCTGAACAATCCTTGCCTTTTTGGGATTAAGCTAGTGTAGGACCAAGGCCTCATGCATTTGGAGTCTAGATCCCTCCTTCAGCGTGAGGATGATTTATTAATATGCAGTCCTACAAGAAAAGCCTCCATCAGGAACACCATTGCTACCCTTAATTTCCTAACCAAACGAAGTTACCGAGTTTCACCATCTAAAACTCAAATTGCCTTACAGAAGGTTCTTTACCTTGGATTTGTCCTCACCACAAGGGAGCACTCTTTGTCACATGAAAGAATCCAGACTATACTCTCACTGCCACTAGCTGTGATGTAAACCCAGACCAAAACATAAAGAAGAGTCAACATAAGAGGGCAGCAATAAAGTAACAAATAGCAAAATTGTTACTGTTTCAAAATGCGTTAAGCATAGTCTGACAAGCTTTATTTTAATGGTAATTTTATGTTGTGAAATACAACATATTTCACAACATATGTTATATTTGTTGGCTTGGAGACAATTTCCAAAATTATTTTGGTAACTTAAGTATGAAGGAGATAATGAATGTGTTTTTATTAAAAGGAAAAAAAATGTAGTTTTGTCCTAAGATCAAATGAATGTTTGTTTCAGAATGAGGAAAATGTAAGCCAAAACCTGAATGGATATGAAAGGTTTAGAAAGTTCTCAGAGAGAAATTGTGGTCAAGGTTAAGAAAAGTTTAATGGGTCTATAACATACTAAAATGGATAGTTAAAACTTAGTTTTCTGTTAAAGTGACAAAATTTTCTTAGAGTATTCCATCTTCAGTACTAAGTTTTCCTTTAGCAGTAGTGTAAAAAGCAAAAAGCCTATAGTTTGCCAAAATAACTTATTTCTATGTTAACATTAGCATACCCTTAGTTATTCAAAACAAAACTTCTAAGTCTTTTCCTCAACTTTAATTAAATAAAAAAAGCAAACATCATTTCCAACCTAAATACCTTTAACATTTTGCTTTCTTAAGATCAAACCCCCCCAAAAAATCTTTTTATTTCAAACAGTTGTAAAAACTTATTCTTTCACCTTATAAAATTAAGCGCGAAGAATAACTATGTTCATTTAATATAAGGTGCATAAAAAATGTTCAGTGTTATAATTAAATTTCCCTGTCAGTTGCATTGTTTTGCTCTAATACTTCTCTAAATGTGTTTACAGTAAATTACAAGTCAAAAACTCATATTCAGCAAAAAAGAGATTTAAAAGAAAGCTAGGCGAGCATACAAATTATGCTCTGTTAACTAACATAACCCTAGTTACATTAAAAAGAAATTAAACCTCTATTTTAATTAAAGTATTTTGCAAATGTGTTCCATTTTTAAGTAACTCTAGCTTCCTATGGAGTATTCTTCCACGTCTTCAGTTAATGGAACAATTAAATAATAACTGTCCATCACCAATATCCCCCAAAGTGGCAACTATCTAATTCTAATACTCTATATAACTATTCCATCTCTTTTATATGTTATCTGTACTGTCGGAGTACATCTAAACAGGACCTGGCCATCTGTCACATCTGTTTGAAACAGTTCAATCTAGATAATTAATAAAGGTGACATCCTGGGCACCAGAATTCCTGATATAACTGCACACCAGCACCTAGGATGACTGTCCACATTCAGGTGTGGCAGGGACATCATTCTATCACAAAATAAATGAACAGGTGGGGGACAAAGCAGCTCTAAGCAAGCCAGAGCGTACTTGCCTTCCCCAAAATGCTATTTTCTCATTCCTCAGCATTGCAAATTATAAACCTGTAACCTCCATTCCCACACTCAGGGACTTATGCAGAAGAGGTGGCAGAAATATTCTAAGAGTGATGGGATGGGGTAGATTGTAATATAATATTTTTGCATTTTCCAGTTTCCCCCAACTCTTCCAACACTGTCAGCGGTTATGCATATTCCTACATGTACTCTCTCAACTCTATAAAAAATACAAATTTATCCCTCATCTTCCCTTTAATATTAAAGGGATTGAACTCTTTCAGGGGGGCACTGAAGCAGGATAAATTAGGACAACTGTAAGTCCCTGATTTCCTATTCAGCTCGGAAAGAGTTAACAGACAACTGCAAGTATCTTGTTTCTTATCTAGCTCCAAAGGAACTAATATAGAGCTGCAAACTTCCTGCGACAAAAATTTCTCTAAAGCGGGCGGGCCACGGTGGCTCAGCAGGCAAGAATGCTTACCTGCCATGCCAGAGGACCCGGGTTCGATTCCCGGTGCCTGCCCAAGTTAAAAAAAAAAAAATTTCTCTAAAGCCCCCAAATCTCCCCAAACCATTGAATCCTCCCTAAATCTTAAAAGCTTGTAAAATTCTAGACCCAAAGCAAACTCTTAGGAAGCGTAGGATCATAAAGATTTTTATCATTTGCCCAAAGACAAATTTTAGGTATATGACAATAAACCATGAATTCTATTAGCTATCTCCTCCTAGGATAAAGAAGACAGCTAGTATCAAAAGTTGCTGTGGAAAACTGCTACCTACAAAACTTTCCTACAAAACAAACTGGAATCCACTCAGTTGAGTCCTCCCTTGGGCACACCCGTGTTAACCTCTCTAATGTGTACTCTCTCCTTCTAATAAACTTCTCTTTTAATAAACTTGACTATTTATGCCTAAAAAAAGGTATTAAGAGCCAATCAAATATGGTGGTGAATGTATAACTATGATTATACCATTGATTCTACACTTAGGATGGATTATATTCTGTGTGAATAAAACTGTTAAAAATAAAAGAGCCAATCAAGACTAAAAAGAAGAGACAGAGAGAAAGCAGTGGGTTGAAATACTTAAAGGATTAGAAGGAGACAACTATCAATGAAGCATTTTACATCTGGTGAGACTTTCTTTCAGAAATGAGGGGAAACTAAGACATTCCAAGATAAGCAAAAGCTGAAGGAATTCATCACCACTAAACATGCCTTTCAAATAATACCAAACAAAGTTCTTCAGACTGAAAAGAAACATCACTAGATATAAAGAAATAAAGGCATCTCATAAAGGTAAACATTTTGGGTAATTATAAATACCTGCACTATTGTGTTGTATTTTTTGGTATGTAACTCTACTTCTTCCTACAGGTGCAAAAATGCAAATGCATAAAAAATAAAGATAAATCTATAGTCTTAGACATACAATGTACAAAGGCATAATTGGTAATGAGCATGAAAAAGATGGGGAGATGGAAGGATATAGGAATAGTGTACATGTATGCTATCAGGGTGAAGTTGGTATCAAACTGAATATGATTGTTATATTTTTTAGGATGTTAAATCCTAAATAGTCACTTCACGGTAACTATTAGAAAAATACATGAAAAACATAAACAGATGGAAATTAGAAGTCACTCAATATGGTACAACACAAAATATCAGATTAAAATAAAAGTAGATATTAATGGAAGAATTGAGGGAAAAAAGATATAAGACTCACAAAGAATAAATAGCAAAATAGCAGAAAAAGTCTTACATCATCAGTAGGGCCTTTAAATGTAAATGGATTAAATTTTCCAGTCAGAAGGTAGAGATTAACAGAATGGCATTTTTACATCATGACACAACTATATGCTGTCTGCAAGAGACTTACCTTAAATTCAATGGCACAAGCAGGTTGAAAGGGAAAGGATGGAAAAAATACATTCCATGCAAGTAGTATCTAAAAGAGTACTGGAGTAGCTATAATAATACCAGATAAAATAGACTTTAAGTCAAAAACAGTTACAAAGGACAAAGATGGTCATTATATACTGATGAAGGAGTCAATTTAACAAGATGTAACAATTATAAATATATATGCGCCTAATAGAAGAGCCTCAAAATATCTGAAGCAAATATTGACAGCTTTGAAGGGAGGAAATGATGGTTCTACATTAATAATCTGTGGCTTTAATACACCACTTTCAACATGAATAGAACTAGTAGATCAATAAGGAAATACAAGAATTGAACAATGCTCTACACCAACTACACTTAAGAGATATGCATGAAACACTTCATCTAACGAAAACAAAATGCACATTCTTCTCAAATGCACATGGATCATTCTCCAGGATAGCCCATATGTTAGACCAAAAAAATTTCAATAAATTCAAAAATTTTGAAATCATGGAATGTATATTCTATGGTCACAATGAAATGAAGCAAGAAATCAATAACAGAAGGAGTAAAGAAAAGTTCACAAATATGTGGTATGTCAGTTCAAAAGTATTATGTATCCTAGAAAAGCCATGTTTAAATCCTGATTCAGTCTTATGAAGGTAGCCATTTCTTTTCATCATGATTCACTGTTTAAGTAGGAAGTTCTGATCAGATTATCTCCACAGAGATGTGGCACACGCAATTGCCAGTGTGACCTTTTGATTAGATGGAAATGTGACTCCACACATTCCAGGTGGGTCTTGATTAGTTCTTTGGAATCCTTTAAAAGAGGAAACATTCCGGAGAGAGTCAGAAATGACAGAGCTGACAGGGATTTCAAAGTAGAGCTGACACAGATGACAGTACTTGAAGAACAGAGACATGGATGTTTGGAGATGCTAGGAGCCCAACAGATGTCACCATGAGATGGTTAGCAAGCCCAAACCTGGAGAGAGCCAAGGAAAGCCAAGAGATGAAAGCCAACCCTGGAGAAGCAAAGTAAGGAGACCCCATAGGAACAGAGGCTGAAAGCACTGGAGCCCAGAAGCAAGGGACCAGCAGATGCCACTCACGTGACCTCTCCCCAGATGTAGGTGTCCCAGACCCATCAGCCTTTCTTGAGTGAAGGTAACCTCTTATTGGTGCCTTAATCTAGACACTTGCACTTCTTTAGAACTGTAAACTTGTAACTGATTAAATTCCCCTTTTTAAAAGCTGTTTCAGTTCTGGTATATTACATTCTGGCAGCTTGCAAACTAATATATGTGAAATTAAGCAACATACTCTTAAACAACCATTGGCTTAAAGAGAAATCAAAAGAAATACCTTCAGGAAATGAAAATGAAAACAAAAAATATCAAAACCTATGGGATGCACTAAATGCAGTGCAGAGAGACAAATGTATAACTCTAAAATTTTACATTAAAATAGAAGAGAAACTTCAAATCAGAGACCTAACATCAAAACTGGAAGAACTAGTAAAAGAAGAGAAAATGAACCCCAAAGAGAGCAGTAGGGAAAAAATAACAAAGATTAGGGCAGAAATAAATAAAATAGAGAATTGAAAAAATAAAATCAATAAAAGTATGTTCTTTGAAAAGATCAATAAAATTGACAAACTTTTAGCTAGATTGACAGAGAAAAAAAGGGAGGATACAAATAACAAAAATCAGAAATGAAAAAGGGGGCACTACAACCAACCCCACTGAAATAGAAAGGACTATAAGGAGATACTATGAATAGCTATACACCAATAAATCAGGTAAACTCAATGAATTGAACGATTCTTAGAAACACACAAACTACCTTCACTGACACAGGAAGAAACAGAAAATCTCAACAAAAATCAATTATTAATAAAGAGATTGAATCAATAATCAAAAATCTCCCAACAAAGAAATGCCCAGGACAAAATGATTTCACAGAGGAATTTTACCAAACATTCCAAGAAGACTTAACTCCCATTCTACTCAAACTCATGCAAAGAAATTGAAGTAGAGAAAACACACCCTAAATCATTCTATGTGGCCAACATCACTCTCATACCAAAGCCATATAAAAGATAACCCAAGAAAAGAAATTTATAGACCAATATCTCTTATGAATATATATGCAAAAATCCTCAACAAAATATTAGCAAACTGAATCCAACAGCACATCAAAAGAATTATACATCATGATCAATGGGATTTATCCCCACTAAGCAAAGGTGTTTGTGCTGGTTTGAACCTATTATGTACCCCAGGAAAACCATGTTTTAATCCTGATCCAATATTGTGGGAGCAACCATTTCTTTTAATCCTGATTCAATACTGTGGGTTGGAATCCTTTGATTAGACTTTTTCCAGGGAGATGTGACACACCCAATTGTGGGTATTAACTTTGATTAGCTGGAGGTGTGACTCCACCCATTCCAGGTGGGTCTTGATTAGCTTACTGGAATCCTTTAAAAGAGGATGACATTTTGGAGAAAGCTCAGAGCAGACAGAGCCTACAGAAATGACGGAGCCTAGAGAAATGACAGAAGCCTCAAAGCTAACAGAAACTTCAGAGCAGAGCTGTCACAGAGTGGACATGTGGAGAACAGAGATGTAGGTGTTTGGAGATGCTTGGAGCCCAGCAGACATTGCCATGAGATGTTAAGCAAGCCAGAAGCTGGAAAGGCAGATGCCAGCCACTGTCTACCCAGCTGAAAAAAAGTGTTCCTAATCCATGGACTTCCCTTGAATTAAGGTAACCTCTTGTTGGTGCCTTAATTTGGGCATTTTCATTGTCTTAGAAGTGTAAGCTTGTAATTTATTAAATTCCCCTTTTTAAAAGCCATTCCAATTCTGATATATTGCATTCTGACAGCTTGCAAATTAACGCAATGGCTCAACATAAGAAAAACAATTGATGTAGGACACTCCATTAACAAAATAAAGAGAAGAAAACCACATGATCATCTCAATTGATGCAGAAAAAGCATTTAACTAAATCCAGCACCCTTCTTAATAAAAACACTTAGAGAACTAGGAATAGAAGGAAACTTATTCAACATGACAAAGGGTGTATATGAAAAAACCACAGCTAACATGTTACTCAATGGTGAAAGACTAAAAAAAACTCTCCTTCTACGATCAGGAACAAGACAAGGATGCCCATCATCACCGCTGCTATTCAACATTGTACTGGAAGTTCTTGTCAGAGTAATTAGGCAAGAAAAAGAAATAAAAGGCAAGCAAGTTGGAAAAGAAGTAAAACTATCCCTATTTGCAGGTGACATGATCCTATGTACAGAAAGTTCTGAAAAATCCACAATGAAGCTCCTCTACAGCTAGTAAATGAATTTATCAAAGTGGCCAGGCACAAGATCAATACACACAAAAAAATCAGTAGTGTTTCTACACACAACTAGTGAACAATGAGAATAAGAAATAAAGAAAAAAATCCATTTACAATAGTAACTAAAAGGATAAAATATTAAGGAATAAACCTACCCAGGGATATAAATGACATCTACACAGAAAACCTCAAAACATTGCTAAAAGAAATCAAAGAAGACCTAAATGAATGTAAAACCATTCTGTGTTCATGGATTAGAAAACTCAATATTGTTAAGATGACAATACTGCACAGAGTGACTTATAGATTTGAAGCAGTCCTGATAGAAATTCAAGGGATCCTTGCAGAAATGGAAAAGCCAATCATCAAATGTATATGAAAGGGTAAGGGGCCCTGAATAGCCAAAGCCCCCTCGAAAAAAGATGAACAAAGTTGGCAAACTCACACTTACCAATCTCAAAACTTATTACAAAGATACAGTGTTCAAAACAGAATGGTACTGGCATAAGGACCAGTGGAATAGAATTGAGAGCTCAGAAATCAGCCCTCAGATTTATGGCCAAGTGATTTTTGACAAGAGGGGCAAAGAGTACTCATTTGGGAAAGAATAGTCTCTTCAACAAATGGGGCTGGGGAAACTGGATCTCTATTTGCAAAAAAAAAGAATTAGAAGGAAAGGAGGATACCTACCTCATACTTTGAGCAAAAATCAACACAAAATGGATCAAAAGCCTAAATATTAGAGCCAGAACTGTCAAACTCCTAGAAGAAAATGTAGGGAAGCCCCTTCAGGACTTTGTGTCAGGCAATGGTTTCTTAGACTATACAACCCAAAGCATAAACAACAAAAGGAAAAATAGATAAATGGGGTCTTATTTCATGCCTCAAATGATTTTGATCATGAAATTAAAACCACAACCTATGCAATGGGAAAAAATATTTGGAAAACACATATCTGATAAAGGTTTGCTATCCAGAATAAATAAAGAAATCCTACAACTTAACAACAAGACAAACTGTCCACTTAAAAGGTGGGCAAAGACTTGGATAGATATCTCTCCAAAGACATGCAATGGTCAGAAAGCACATGAAAAGATGCTTGAAACAATTAGCCATCATGGAAATGCAAATCAAAACCACAATGAGATACCATTTCATACACCCAGAAGAATGACTGCAATTTAAAAAATCAAAAATTGCAAGTGTTGGAGAGGATGCAGAGAAAATAGGAACACTCCTTCATTGCTGGTGGGAAAGTAAAATGGTGTACTGTCTATGGAACAGTTTGGCAGATCCCATAGAAAGTTAAGTATAGAACTACCATATGACCCATCCATCCCAATACTAGTAGGTACATACCCAAAATAATTGAAAGCAGGGATGTGAACAGATATTTGCACACAGATTGTATTTATGAGGATTCTCTAGGGAAAAAGAACTGACAGGAGATATATGTAAACATTTTGAGATTTTTATTAAAACTGTCTCATGTTTCTGTGGGTATGGGTAAGTCCAAATTCCATAAGGTAGTCTGTAAGCTGGGAACTCCAATGAAGGTTTTCCATAAGTTCCCTAGGACAAGCTGGCTGACTGGCAGAAATGGAAATTAGCCCATCTGACAGCTGGAATCATTATTTCTCCTTTTAATGCCTTCAAACTGTTTGGATACAATTTCTTTCACTGTTGAAAGTAATCTCCTCAGTTGATTGTAGATGTAATCAGCCATAGATTCAATCAACTTACTGGTAATTTAAGTCAATGAAATATCTTCATGGTAACCACCAGGAAACTGGTTGCTTAACTAGATAAATGTACACCATCATCTGGCCAGGTTGACAAATGAACCTAAACATTACACCATGCTATATTACACCAATACTATAATTATTACACCAATGTTTATAGCAGCATTATTTAAAATTGTCAAAAGGTGGAAGCAACCCAAGTGTCCATCAATCAATAAATGGATAAATAAAATGTAGTATATACATACAGTGAAATAAACAGCTGTAAAAAGGAATGAAATTCTGATACATGTGATAACATGGATGAACCTTTGAAGACATCATGTTAAGTGAAATAAACCAGACACAAAGGGTAATTATTTCACATTAGAATCTCACTAATTAGTATCTTACACAAAAGGGTAATTATTTCACATTAGTATCTCACTAATGTGAAATAATTAAAATGAGCAAACTCATAGAGTCAGAATCCAGTAGATAGGTTATCAGAAGTTGGGATGGGGATAGGGAAAGTGTAGTTAAGGCTTAATATGCACAAGTTTCATATCTAGAATGATGGAAATGTTTGGTAATGGATGATGGTGATGATAGCACAACATTGTGAACATAATTAGCAGCACTGAAATATAAATCCGAATGTTGTCAAAAGGAGGAATGTTGGGTTTTATATATGGCAATAGAATAAAAATTTTTAAAGAAATCCATGAAAGTACACTACTCAAACAGTGGACCCTAAGTTAAACTATGGGCTATAGTTAATAGCACAATTATGAAAATGTGCTTTCATCCATTTTAACAAATATTCCACACAAATGTAGTTTCAATATTAGGGTTGTATATGGGAATCTTGTATTTCATGCATGATTGTTCTGTAAACACAAAACTTCTCTAATAAAGAAAAAATAAATAAAAATTAAACAATACATTTAGCACTACCATAAAAAAATGGGGGTGTGTGACTCATGTATCCAATCCACCATCTCAGAAGAAGCCAGGAATAGAGACGTTGTTATTCCTGGATAAAGATCTGTGGAGGAGCCTCTTGTCTGCTGATTTGTACCCCTTTGAATTGCACATGAGACTGACAAGTTTTTGGGAATTTCATACCAGCAGAAATACAGCCAGCCTAGATTCAAAGGGTCAGAGACTGGATGAAATGAAAGAATAATGACTCCAAAAGCAGACTCACAAATGCAAAAACCTGGACTGATAGAACTTCCAGGGACAGAGGGTGGGGCTGCCACCCCAGTGCGCCTGAGGACAGAGTACTGAGTGTCAGAAGACTAAACTCAAGCCTTGAAAAATAGTGGAACTTTCCCTTCCACATGTCCAACCTGCTTGGGACGCATGAGTCCTTTTTTCCTTCTAATTCCTCCCTTTGGGAATGGGAATGTCTATCCCAGTCCTTTCCCTCCACTGTATTTTGGAAGCAGATAGCTTGTTTTCTAGTTTCAGTTGTCCATAAATAGAGAGAAATTTTTTCCTCAGAATCATATCCATGGTCTCATTCAAACATGATTTAGATGACTTAGAAGATACTATTCTGAACTTAGAGTTGGTGCCATAATGACTTAAGACTGTGGGAATGGTAGGATGAGGTGAATATATTTTGCAAATAGGAAGGACATGAATTTTGGGAGATCAGAGGGTGGACTATTATGTGTTGAATTGTGTCCCCCGTGAAGAACTATTTCAATCCTGTCCCTCAATCTTTTGAATATGAACTTATATGGAAATAGGGTCTTTGAATATGTTTTAGTTAAGGTGAGGTCAAATTGGGCTCTGGAACAATATGACTGGTGTCCTTATAAGAAGGAGAAATTTGTACACAGAGAAAGGACATGAAGGAGAACACCATTTTAAGATGGAGACAAGAAAGAAGGCCAAATGAAGACTGAGGCAGAGGTGAATTACAAGCCAAGGAGACCTGAGGACTGCCAGAAAACTCCAGAAGTTAGAAAAGACAAGGAACTGTTCACCCCTACAGACTTCAGATGGAGTGTGGCCCTACCAATACCTTGTTATTAGACTTCCAGCCTCCAAGCCTGTGAGACAATAGATTTCTATTGTTTTAAGCCACCTTGTTTGTGGTACTTTGTTACAGCAGCACTAGGAAACTAAGACACCATTTAACCACAAAAGCACAGTGATCTATCGCTATTCAGCAAATGGTACCCAAGCCTCTCTAACAGTGACCTGGGAATGATGCTACCTTGCAGATGTGTAATCAAGGCACTTCAGTTGGAGTATGTCTTCATCTTGTGAGAGGTAATTTGGTTTCTAAAAGTAGTTAAAATCATTTAGAACTCAAGTTGAGCATAAAAGGTACAAAGACAAAGAGAAATTTCCTTTTGATTAAAAATAAAATATGACATAAAAATGAGACTGATTTTCTTTGGTGATTTCAAACAAGAAATTCAAAAAGTTATTGGAGAAATGGAAGCTTTGGTATACTAAGTACTACTATTCTCCAAGGAAAAAAACATGTTCATTTTTAAGTATTTTCTAGGATAAAATCAGGCCTATTAAAACTGAATGTGAGAATGATAGAGGGAGGAGGAGGACTGGGAGCACATATGAAACCAGATGGAAAGATAGTAATAAAGACTAAGATGGTATAATCTAGGAATGCCTAGAGTATATAATGATAGTGACTAAATGCACAAATTAAAAAATGTTTTTGCATGAGGAAAAACAAAGAAATGTCAATACTGCACAGTGTTGAAAATAGATGGCCATCCATATTTTAAAGCTTCAACTTCTGTGTGAGACTAAAGCAAGAAATTTTATTTGGTCCAAAATTTATATTTTGACTAGTGTGTTTCCTAATTTAATGTATATGGACAGTTTAATTGAACACCATAAGTACATGGAACCTTGAATAGGTCATGAGATTTTATAGGTTTGTCCAGGTTAGTGTGATCCCTGATAAATCCCAGAGTGATTTGAACAGTGAATAAAGAAGTATTTACAAAGTCCCCTTGGGGAAATGGAGAGAAAGGGGGAAAATCCAACTTCCCCATTTGGAGAATTCCTGATATTCTCACAAGCAGTGGGGACAACCAAATTGATAGCTGAGCCCTCAATCTTGAGGTTTGCCCCTATGAAACATTCCTGCAAAGAACAGGCTAAGCCTACTAAAAATTAGGCCTCAGAGTCACCCCCAGAGAACCTCTTTTGTTGCTCAGATGTGGTCTCTCTCTCTAAGCCAACTCAGCATGTGAACTCACTGCCTTCATCCCATGTGGAACATGACTCCCAGGGTGTAAATCTCCCTGGCAAAACATGGAACAGAAAGCCTGGGATAAGCCAGGACCTGACATCAAGAGATTAAGCCTTCTTGACCAAAAGGAAGAAGAGAGAAATGAGACAAAATAAAGTTTCAGTGGCTGAGAGATTTCAGAGTTGAGAGGTATTCTGAAGATTATTTTTATGCACTATGTAGCTATCCTTTTTTAGTTTATAGTGTACTGGAGTGACTAGAGGGAAGTACCTGAAACTGTTCAGCTGTGTTCCCATAGCCTAGATTCTTGAAGACAATAGTCCATCCCAATTTCTCTACTTTTTCTTCCAGAGCCTCCCTATACAGTGAAGAAGAATCTCTCTGGTCACTTGCACACTGGAACGGCTATCCTGGTTGTTTTCCTGTCACTTCTTTAGTTGTTACATTGAGCAGGGGTGAATTCAGCCTATCCTATTCCACCATCTTCCAAAATTACGTGGATTAAATGTTGATATAAAGTAGAAGAGCTCAAAATATTTGGGTCATTTAGGGCTCTGCTTCTGTACGTTCCTCTTCCCCAACCTTCAATCACCACTGAAGTACTTTAATCAATGCCTAGGACAGCCCAAGCTTCAACTATATATATATATATATATGCACACACATATGGTAAAGTTTATGAACTTTAAATATATGAAATTAGCAAACAGGTCCCCTTGTTGATTCAGTTTTTAGAGTCTTTCAAGCCACCCTCCTGGAGGCAGGATTGATAACCAGACAAGCCATATTTATTTATAGATTCCTTTCTCTCTTAAAAGAGAGAAAGGAATCTATAAATAAATATTAAACTCAGCCAACCTCATTTGTATCCCTGTTACCACAACCAAGTAGGGATGCCCAGTAAGTAGTTGGATATTCATATCTGAAACTCCTGAGAGACAGTGGGTTCATTGGAAGAGAGCACTGGATGATAGCAATACTGCATTTCTGCAATCATTTCAGTAGTACTATTGCTTATAATGATCTTCAACGTATCTATTGATGGTATAAGTCACTAAAAGTAATTCTAGGAAAAACTGAAATAGTCTAGTACAAATAAGCAGGAAACTGATGTTCTGGAACAACTACATATCCTTAGAAACCCTCCATGAATATTATTCATGTAAAATGAACTTTTGCCAATAATTGCCCAGGCATGTTTGAATCCCTATAGACGTGTTCTAGTTTGCTAGCTGCTAGAATGCAATATACCAGAAACAGAATGGCTCTTTAAAAAAGGGAATTTAATAAGTTGCAAGTTAACAGTTTTTAGGCTGTGGAAATTCCCCAATTAAAACAAGTCTATAGAAATGTCCAACTTAAGGCATCCAGGGGAAGATGCCTTGATTCAAGAAGGCAAATGAAGTCCAGGGTTTCTCTCTCATCTGAAAAGGTACTTGGTGAGCATGGTCAGGGTTTCTCTCTCACCTGGAAAGGCACATGGTAAACATGGCATCATCTGCCAGCTTCCTCTCAAGTTCCCCTGAAGGTGTTTTCCTTCTTCATCTCCCAAAATCACTGGCTGGTGGGCTCTCTGCTTCATGGTACTGCAGTGTTCTGAAGCTTTCTCTAAAATACTTCTTTTGTAGGATTCCAGTAAACTAACCAAGACCCACGTGGAATGGGTAGAGATATATGTCCATCTAATCAGATTTAATACCCACACTTGATTGAGTCACAGCTCTGTGGAGATAACCTAATCAAGTTTCCAACCTGCAGTACTAAATAGGGATTAGAAGAAACCATTGTTTTTGCAAGATTGTTAAGGATTAAAATATTGCTTTTTTAGGGTACATAAATCCTTTCAAATTGGCACAACGTGTGATCAAGTAAGGAACTGTCTCTCTCCACTTTGACAATCAATTCTGCCAATGTACATGGAAACACTTGGACAACCATGAGGACCCAAAGTTCTATAACCGTAGACTATTATTGCCTGTAATAATTTTAGCCTGTAAAATTCTCTGAGCTCAGGTTTCCAATTGCCCAAAATGTTAAGAAGGAAAAAAATCAATAAATTGTGGCTATAGAACATCTAATGTTAAGCAGTGGGTTTATGATTAATCCTTCAAGATAAACCAATTGCAATATGTAATTAAATTGGTAATTAAATGAATTAACTTGCCTGCTTATTTATTTTATATGAGCCAATTAAATGTTGGGGGCTACCTACTGAAAGTATTTACTTTTATTCTGATGTATCATTCATTCATTTATGTACCTACACTATGTGGTCTTTTGCACTGAGGTTCATCGATGCTGTGTATATTAGTAGTTTGCTATTTTTTTTTTTTTTTTGCATGAGCAGGTACCAGGAATCAAACCCAGGTCTCTGGCTTGCTATTTTTTTATTACTGAGTAATATTTTATGGTGTCATAGTCAGTTTTATAAGTCATTTTGACTAGGCTAAAGTACCCAGTTATTGAATCAAACACTAATATAGATGTTGTTGTGAAGATATTTCATAGATGTGTTAGCATGTACAGTTAGTTGCCTTTAAGTAAAGGGAATTATTCTCAATAATGTTGGTGGGTCTAATCCAATCAGATGGCAAGCCTTAAATGCAAAAGTGAAATTCTCCTTAGGAAGAAGAAATTTTGCCTCAATATTTCTTGCCCAAGAATTTCTTGTGTTCTGGCCTGTCCTATAGATATTGGACTTGCCAGCCCCCACAGTCGTGTAAGCCAAGTCCTTGATATCCTAAATCCTATTGGTTCTACCTCTCTAGAAAACACTGTATTAACTAGGATTCTCTAGAGAAGCAGAATCAGCAGGAGATATCCATAAATATAAAATTTATAAAAGTGTCTCACATAACCATGGGGATGTAAGAGTTCAAGATCTGTAGGGCAGGCTGTGAGCTGGCAGCTCCATTAAAGATCCTCAACAAACTCTCAGGAGAGGCTGGCTGGCTGAAGCTGGAAGAGTGATTGTCTCTTCTGAATCCTCCTTAAACATCTTCTGGTGATTAGATTAAGCATCACTCATTGTAGAAGACACTCCCCTTAGCTGATTGCAAGGGCAATCAACTCTGGATGCAGTCAATATGGTCATGACTTAAGTCCATGAAAGGTCCTTAGCAACAAACAGGCCAGCACTTGCCTGACCAAACAACTGGGCACCACCACCTGGCCAAGTTGACAATGAACTTGACCATGACAAACACTGACTCATATGATATTGTTATTGACAGTGGTTCTAAAGGAACAGAATATTAATGGTTAGTTTTGTTAGTTGGTTCAAGTGTTTCTAGAATTTGTTCTCTGGTATGATTAGATTTAAAAGCACTGTGTCAGGTGGGCCACAGTGGCTCAGCAAGCAGACTTCTCACTTGCCATGTCAGAGACTTGGGTTTGATTCCTGATGCCTGCTTATGTGAAAAAAATAATAATAAAATAAAAAGCACTGTGCCAGTTTGAATCTGTGGTGGACCCAGAAAATCTATATCCTTTAATCCTCATTTAAATTGCTAGCTGGAAGCATTTTGATTGTTCCCGTGGAGATGTGACCCACCCAATTGTGCATGGTAACTTTTGATAAGATAGCTTCCATGAAGTTGTGACTCCACCCATTAATCCTTTAAAAGATGAAACATTTTGGAGAAAGTTCCTTTTTAAGAGCCATGAGAAAGCCAGCAGAAGCCTCCATGTTCACCATGTGCCCTTCCAGCTGAGAGGGAAATGCTGAATGCCATTGACCTTCTTGAACCAAGGTATCTTTCCCTGGATTCAACATTTCTCTAGACTTGCAATTTGGGACATTTCCTCAGCCTTAGAACTGTAAACTAGCAATTTATTAAATTCCCCTTTTACAAAGCCATTCTGTTTCTGGTATATTGCATTCTGGCAGCTAACAAACTAGAACAAGCACTAATGACTATTCCTAGTGGTAAAGAGCCCATTGATAGTCCATGGTGAGATGTGGCAATAGCCATACGCAATATTTCACCATTGGATACTTATAATCAAATACTTATAAAAGGCAAGATTGTAGGTGACTATATATTTACTATCTTAGCACATTTTTTGTCAAACTAACAAGTGTAATAAGATTAGAAGATCGTTCCTCGCTGTGCTGGAGAAAGTGAGGAAAAAAAGGATGAGCTCAGGGCCTCAAATTTCCAGATCAATCTCTTCATAAATCATGTGAAAGATTCTGTGTCTTCCCTGAAAGAAATATTTCTGTCCTGTAGCTGCAGGGCTGAAATTTCTGAGAATCACACCCAGTTTCATCCTGCAAATGGCTGAATTACAATGTTATTGAATTCTCAAACCTACATAATTTGTTGTGTTAAAATAAGGGCATTGATTAGGAGGGAACAGGATATAGAAAATTGGAATGGGAACATATGAGTAGATCCCGATGAAGATGGTATCTTGGTTTCCTATTTGCTTTAGCATCTAGCATACAGTAAGTTGGTTTATCAACAAGAATTTATTGGCTCACAGTTTTAGAAGCAAGATGGATTGTTTCCATACAGGGTTGCTATCTTCTGGCTGGCCAGCAATTTCATGGTTCCTTAGCTGTTCCATCACATGCCAATGCACATGGCAATGACTTTTCCTTGATTTTCTGGGTTCTGTTGACTTCCAGCTTCTAGCTGTTCCTGATGGCTTCCCCCATCTATGTCTAAATTTCATTCTTCTAATAAAGGACTATAATAATCCAGATTAAAGTCCAAAATGATTCAGTTGGGTCACACTTTAAGTGAAGTAACATCTTGAAGAAATCCTATCTACAATAGAACCACATCCACAAGAATGTAATAAGATTAAGAACATGTTATTCTCAGGTAATAATTCATTTCCAACAAGTGGGACATTGAACCCTGAAGTCTTAATCTTTGCCAGTGGAAGCATTCCTCCTACCCTGTCTGAGGAGGTTAGCCCTACTTTTCCTGAAGAAACTGTAATGGTCTTCTTTAAGGTAGTTGCCTTGGGAGAGACCTCTGATCCTCCTCAGGAGCTATCCCCAAGACCCCTCTTTGTTTCTAAACCTATAAACTAAACTCAAATCTCAGCATCCCCAAAGGTTGACATACAAAGTATGGCTCACAAAGAGGTGTGTTTTACTCCAAAATAACTGCATGACTTTTTTTCAATTTATATAAACAGAAATACAGGCAATATGTCTGAGAATGAATACTAAGCATGTAGGATACTGGTGAAAGTAATTTAAAGTTGGATCAGGCTGAATTTATTGTTATGGTCCCACTAAGCAAAGATTCTGGATTTAATGTTGTAACTTGAGGGGTTGTAAAAGACTCTAATGGGTTGGCCGAAGCATGGACAAAATGATAATTTATGCCAAATGAAATGCCAGAACTACCTTGGTATTTTATACAGGAAGGTGTCCAAAAGCTTAGAGGGATTGGAATGTGAATAGATTTGGCATATAAGTCGGCTTGCCCTCTCTGGGCATGACTAGGGGACATACCTCTCACTATGACTATGAGGAATAAATTGTGAGACAGCCCTGCCATCATTGAAAAACTCTGCTTGCTCTTCTCCATAGAACATAAATAAAGTGGGAACTGCTGCCACTGAACTGGGATCACCAAATGCAATACAGATAATTGGATCCCGGTGTGGCAGGAGTCAAGTGCAGCACTTATTACCCAGACAAGGTGGGCATGGTTACCATAATGCACAACAGAGCCAAAGCAGTATCCTGACTCCTAGAGACCTATGGCATTGGCTAGTTGAACATGGCATACCTAGAAGAGAAGTATATGGACAGTCTACTAAAGTCTTACTTGGTCTAAGTGAAAGAGTTCTAGATCTAGGGAACAGAAGTCTACTATGAATCATCAAATCAGAGAATCATAGCTCATCAATCAACTGCAAGATTTGGACTAGTTATACCCCTTGACTGAAGAGGACACCCCATACCCTTGAGGAAGGATCACACTACGTTGTCAGAAATTTTTATTAATCTTTCTCCCAGCCTTCCCAAAGGGATGTACAGCCATTCACCAGGGTGGTTGCACCTTGGGTAAAGAAAGTAATCAGACTTTTTAGGTTTATTGGACACTTCCTCTGAATTGACACCAACACCAGGACACCCAAACATCACTGTAGTCCACCAATCAGAGAAGGGACATATGGAGGTTAGATGATCAAATGAGTTTTTGCTGAGGTCCTTCTCCCAGTGGGTCCAGTTGGAAATAAATGGTTATTTCTCCATTTCCAGAATGCATAATTGGAATAGAAATACTTGGCAACTGGCAGAATCCCCACATTGGTTCTCTGACTTGTGGAGGGAGGGCTATTATGGTAGGAAAAGCCAAGTGGGTGACACTAGAACTGCCTCTACCTAGCAAAATATTAAATCAAAAGCAATACCACATTCCTGGAGTGATTGCAGAGATTAGTGCCATCATCAAGGACTTGGAGGATGCCAGGGCGGTAATTCCACCAAATCTCCATTTAACTCTTCTATTTGGCCTGTGTAGAAAACAGATGGATCTTAGAAGTTGATGGTGAAGTATCATAAAGTTGACCACATGGTGATTCCAATTGCAGCTGTTGTATCAAATGTGGTATAATTGCTTGAGCAAATCAACACATCCCCTGGTACATGGTATACAACTATTGATCTGACAAATGCTTTTTTCTCAATTGCTGTGAGTAAAAACCACCAAAATCAGTTTGCTTTCAGCTGGCAAGGTCAACAATACACTTTCACTATTCTACCTCAGATGAACATAAACTCTCCAACCCTATATCATAATCTTGTCCACAGGGACCTTATTGTCTCTTTTTCCCATAAGACACCACACTGGTAAATTTTTTTAATTGGACCTAATAAGCAAGAAGTAGCAACTACTCTAGACTTATTGATAAGGAATTCTGTGTGATAAGGTGGAAGATAAATCTAATGAAAACAGGATCCTTCCACCTCAGTAACACTTCTGTGTGTCCATTGGTCTGGGGCATGCCAAGATATCCGTCATAAGGTTAAGGAAAATTCTTACATCTGACCCTCCTAAAACAATGCCTCCTTGACCACTTTGGTTTAGAGACAGCCAATTCTTCATTTGGGTGAGCTATTCTGGCCCATCTACCAAGTGACATCAAAAAGGTGCTATTTTTGAGTAGGGACAAAAGAGGAAGTTCTGCAACAGGTCCAGGCAGCTTTGCAAACTGCATTGCCACTTGAGTCATATGATCCAGAAGATCCAATGGTGCTTAAAGTGTCAGTGGGAGATAGAGATGCTGTTTGTAGCTTTTGGCAGTCGTTTTTAGGTAAATCATAATGCCGACCCTTAGGATTTTGGAGCAAATCCTTTCCATCTTCTGAGGATATAGCTTTTTTCTCACTACTGGGCCTTAGTAAAGACTGAATAGTTAACCATGGGTTATCAAGTAACCATGAGACTTGAATTGCCTATTATAAACTAGGTGTTGTCTGACCCATCAAGCCATAAAGTTGGGCATGCACAGCAGTACTCTATTTTCACTTTTTCAAAGAAAAGTGACATATATGAGATTGGGCTTGAGCAGGCCCACAGAGGTACAAGTAAGTTATGTGAGGAAGTGGCCCCAAGGTCTATAGTCCCCATTCCAGCTATATTACCTTCTTTCTCTGGCTCACACCAATAGCCTCATGTAGAGTTCCCTATTAATATTGACTGAAGAATAAAAATTCAGGCCTGGTTTATAGAATATTCTCACCATAGTGGACAGCTGAAGCAGTTACAGCCGATTTTGGGACATCCCTGAAGGACAATGATGAAGGGAAATCCTCCTAATGGGCACAGCTTTGAACAATGCACCCTGTTGCTCATTTTGCTGGAAGGAGAGATGGCCAAGGTATGAGTGTACACCAGTTCATGAGCTGTGATCTATCATTTGGCTGGATGTCCTGGGACTTGGTAGGAACATAATTAGAAATTGGTGACAAGATCTTGAGAAGAGGTATGTGAATATACCTCTTTGAGCAAAAAATGTGAAAATATTTGTATCCAATGTGAATTCTCACCAAAGAGTGACTTTAGCAGAGGTGTATTTTAAAAATCAAGTGAATAGGATGATCTATTCTGTAGGTACTAGTCAGCTTCTTTCTCTTGCTACTCCTGTTGTTCTTCCCAATGGGTTCATGAGCAAAGACGTCATGGTGGCAGGGATAGAGGTTATGCATGAGCTCAACAACACTGACTTCCACCCACTAAGGTAGACCTGGCCACAATCACTGCTGAATGCCCAATCCGCCAGCAGGAGAGAACAACATTGAGTCTCAGTGTGGCACCATCCCTCAAGGAAGATCAGCTGCCACCTGGAGGCTGATTGATTACATTGGACCGCATCTATCATGGAAGGGACAGAGCTTTTTTCTTATGGAAATAGACACTTACTCTGAATATGGACTTCCCTTCCCTGCACATGTTGATTGGCTGACAGAATGCCTTATCCACTATCATGGTATCCATGCAGCATTGCATCTAATCAAGGAACTAACTTCATAGCAAATGAAGTACACTAACGACAGCCCATGCTCATGGAATTCACTGATCTACCATGTTCCCCATCATCCTGAAGAAGCTGGCTTCAGTGACTGGTGGAATGACCTTTGGAAGACACAGTTGCCATGACAACTAGGTGGTAATACCTTGCCAGTTTATGACAGTGTTTTCCAAGAGGTTGTACATGCTCTGAATTAGCATCCATTATATGGTGCCATTTCTCCTACAGCCAACATTCATGGATCAAGAATCAAGGGGTAGAAATAGTTGTGTCACCACTCATTATTATCCCTAGCCATCCAGCAAAATTTTTGCTTCCTGTCCCTACAAGCTTGTGGTCTGCTGGTCTATCAGTCTGAATTCCAAGTGAGCAGTGCTTCCACTAGGAAACACAATGATTCTATTGAACTGGAAATAAAGATCGCACCTAGACACTTTTAACTTCTCATGCCTATGAATCTATAGGCAAATAGGGGAGTTACTGTATTGGCTAGGATGATTGCTCCTGATTATTAAGGTGAAATAGGACTGCTACTACACAATGGAGGTAAAGAAGAGTATGTTTATAATACAGAAGACCCCTTAGGGTGTCTCTTTGTACTTCCATGCCCTGTGATTAAAGTCAATAGAAAACTACAGCAATCCAATTCATGTTGGACTACTAATGGTCCAGATTGTTCAGGAATGAAGGTTTGTATCACCCCATGAGGCAAAGAACCATGACCAGCTGAGGTATTTTCTGAGTGGAATTGCTAGGTCATGTGCCAAACCATTTTCTAAAGTGGCTACCTGATTTTACATTCCAACCAACAATGCCTGAGACTTCAAGATTCTCCATAGTCTCATCAATACTTGTTACTGTCTGACTTCATTATTTTAGCTATTCTAGTGGGTGTGCAGTGGTATCTGTGGTTTGGATTTGCAAATGACTAATGGTGTTGAAAATCTTCTCCTTCATGTGCTCCTTTGCCATGTGTATATTTTCTCTGCTGAAGTGTCCAGTCAAAGCTTTTGCCCATGTTTAAAATTGGGCTGTTTTTCTTATTATTGAGTTGCAATGGTTCTTTATATATCTGGATATGGGTCTTTTATCAGATGTATGATTGAAAATGTAGTCTGCCAGTCTTTGGCTTGTTTTTTTCTTTTCTTGCTATTTAAGAGTTTGAATAGTTGAGGATTAGAACAGAAGTGATGCAAGTTAGGAAGCGATTATCCTCAAACAGCCAAAAACTGATGTTTTAAAATGAAGGAACTAAATGTTAAGAGGAACTGACAGATTTGAGATATACTTTGAAGGATGAATCCACAGGATTGGTGATGGATTGGACATACATTGTTAAGGAAGTATAAAAGAGACTTCTGGCTTTGTACATGAAAATAGATTGGATAGAGACACCATTTTCTGATATGAGGGAGACAAGATAAAAATCATATTTGAGAATAGGACTATCAAGAATTCAGTTTAAGAAAAATAGAATTGGGAAAATTATAGTTTTGCAATGCTTATGAGTCATTCAAATGGAGCCATGCAGTAACCACTGGAAATAAGGAAATATATTTCCATGTTATATATATATATTTATAATATATGTATAAACTGTTGTTTGCAAGGCATATGAGTCACCCAAATGGAGCAGTACAGTAACCATTGGAAATATATTTCCATATATTTTATATATATGGAATATATTTATTTATATATATGAAGAGATTTATACATACACTTACATATGTATGTGTGCACATATATATTGAGAGAGAGCAAATATGTATGAATAATCTCATAGGATAGAGTCTTAGAAGTGTAATTAGTGGGGTAGAGGAGAAAATTTTGATAATTAACACCAAATTGTCCTCTCAAATGGCTATAAAATTTTATTTCACTACCCCTTCAGTGCCCTTTCCCCATAGTCTTTTCTTTAAGCATTTTTATGTGTTCTGACATTTTCATTTTGTATGCTGTGCAGTAGGGGTCACATTTCATTGTTTTCCATGTGAATATCCTGTTAGTGCAGCACAACTTGTAGTTGTTTTTTTTTTTTTAGTGCATGGGCCAGGCATCAAACCTGGGTCTCCTGCATAGCAGATGAAAATTCTGTCACTGAACTACCCATGCATCCCCCAGAGTCTTGCAACTCAAGATAGTATTGATCTTTTTAAAAATTTTAGCAGAATCTTTCTTTATTTCACATTTTAGTAGACTCTTATTTTATTTCACATTTGCCTGATTCTCATTTTGAGCAACTTTTTAAGTAAATGGGCCATTTGTATTTCTGCTTTTGTGGCTTGACAATTCCTGTTGTTTGACCTTTGTTATTATCATTATTAATGATTGCAGAAGCCTTGCATGTTTTATGAATATTAACACTTTGCTATATATATTACAAATATGATTCCCATAACTCTGTATGTTGCAAAATATTTTCTTTTATTTATTTATAGTAACCTTCATCATTAAAAACTTTTATGAGACCATACCTGTTTATCTGTTTCTTTGTAGCTTCTAAGTTTTATGTCTTGTTTGTGCCTTCCCCTCTTGATAGTTATTAAGATTATCTATTTTAATTTAGTACTTCATTATGGTTAAGCCTCTAAACAATTTGGAATTTATTTTGTGTGTTCTGTGAGATAGCAATATTATTTTTTTCTAAATAGTAATCAATTTTTCAGTAGCATTATTAAATAGTATTTTAGTTTGTAAAAGCTGCTAGAATGTAATACATGAGAAATGGAATGGCTTTTAAAAGGATGATTGATTAAGTTGCAAGTTTACAGTTCTAAGGCTGTGAAAAATGTCCAAATTAAGACAACACAATAAAATATCCAAACTAAGGCATCCATGGAAAGATACATTCACTCAAGAAGACCAATGATGCTCAGGTTTCTCTCTCACCTGGAAAGGCACATAGTGACATCTGCCAGCCTTCTCTCCAGGCTTCTTCAGTGGCTTCCCTGAGGACATTTTCTTTATGCGTCTCCAAAGGTCTCTGGCTGTGTGGGCTCTGTTAATTTTCTGGGCTCTGAAGCTTTTTCCAAAATGGTTCCCTCTTGAAGGGCTCCAGTAAGCAACCCCACCTTGAGTGGGTAGAGACACATTTTGTACAGAAACCAACTAATCAAAAGTTACCACCCCAAATTGGGGCAAGGGGTCACATCCCAATGGAAACTATCAAAAAGACCCACCCAGAAATATTGAATGATGATTAAAGGACATGGCTTTTCTGGGTTACACGATAGCTCCAAATCAGCACAAACAGACTTCCACTCCCCAACTGATTTGAAATGCCACATTTAATATATTAAATTTCCATAAATACACACACATTTTACAAGATTCTCTAAAGTTTTTCTTAAAACATTATTTTCACCATATAGATTGCAGTAATTAGAAAGTAATACCTAATAATGAAATTATAGTATTAGCATATATGTCCTTACCTTTTTAGCAGTAGTCATGAATCCAGCTCAGACAGATATGCTATCAAGCCCTTATAGAACTTCTGCTTAAAAGGACAGTATAAACTACATTATAGTAAATTTTACTTCCAACTGAATTAAATATCTATTGACACAGATTTTCACAATGCTTTTAAACTACACAGGTTGTACATTAGCTTCAGTAGTTGGGGGACTATATTAAGTTACACAGCAAAATTCAGAATAGATTTCTGACCACAGAGACAAAGTTCAAAGAAAGATCAATAAAAGCTGCAAGCAATTTTATGATACTTTGAACCTATTTCTTCACAAGGTGATAAAAGAGTAACAGCATGGTTAATCATGGAAAAGCAATGCCTATATCTCTCCCACGTATCCTAAAAACTATTTACTTGAGAGATCCCAATTGGAATTCCTCAAGGAGGAAACTTACTAGCAAGTATTTTAGATTGAATAACTAGTAAGTTAAATGTCTATAATCTGTGGGAAATGGATAATTGACCTTTAAAAATTAAATAGATCAGATGGCACCAGCCTAATGGGGTTAAAACAAATAAACTGGTACAAATTAGAAACTATTATTTCACAAACCTTGAACATCACAGAGGCAGGAAATTTTCACCAGATATTTTGTTTATTTGGAGCCATGCTGTGAAAGAAAATGTTCTTAGGCCCAGTCGGAAAAAAGGTTTAGGGTTGATTTGCTCACTTGTTTTCTTCTATTATTACATTCCTAAGAAAATAAGGGCTAGGATTTTGAGTTGAGTCAGTTCTTCTAATGTTCCATTTAAAACAGAGATATACTCCACAGCAATTTACATATTTAATGCTATCTCATTCAAAATTCCAGCAGCCTGCTTGGCAGAAATGGAAAGCTAACCATCAAATTCATATGGAGCATAAGAGGCCCCTAATAGTCAAAATCCATCTTGAAAATTAAGAACAAAGTTGGAAGACTCACACTTCCCAATATAAAAACCTATTACAAACCTACAGTAATCAAAACAGTGTGGTACTTGCACAAGGAGAGGTACAAACAATGGAATAAAGTTAAAAGTTTGGAAATATACCCACACATCCATGGCCAAATGATTCTTGGTAAGTGTCAAAGTCCACTCAATGTGGAAAGAATAGTTTTTTCAACAAATAGTACTAGGAAAACTGGGTAATCACATGCAAAGGAATGAAAGTAGATCCTACTTCACATCATATACGAAAATTAGCTTAAAGTGAATCAGTGACCTAAGTACAAGAGATAAAACTGTAAAACTCTTAGAACAAAACAGGGAAATATCTGTATGACCTTGTATTGGGCGATGGATTCATAGACTTTACAGTCATCTAGCTAAAGGTTTGCCTGTTTTATTGGTCTTTTCAAAGAATAAATTTTTGGTTTTGTTGATTCTCTCAATTGTTTTTCTATTCTCTATTTCATTTATATCCAGTTTATCTTTACTATTTCCTCCCCTCTGCTCACTATGCATTTATCTGGCACTTCTTTTTCTAGTTTCTCCAGGTTTGAAGTTAGGTCATTGATTTGAGGTCTTCTTTCTTTTTTATAGTAATCATTTACAGCTATAAATTTCCTTCTGAGCACTGCCTTTGCTATATCCCATAAGTTTCAATAGGTTGTATTTTTGTTTTTATTCATCTCAAGATAATTTCTAGTTTTTCTTGTAATTTCTTCCTTGGTTGTTTAAAAGTGTACTGTTTCTCACTTGCCATGCTGGAGACCTGGGTTTGATTCCCAGTGTGCCTGCCCACGGGGAAAAAAATGTATTGTTTAATTTCCACATACTTGTGAATTTTCAAGTTCTCCTCCATTATTAATTTCGAACTTCATTCCATTGATATTGGATAAGATAATTTGTGTGGTATCAATTTTTTAAAATTTATTGAGACTTGTTTCTAACCTAACAAATGGTTTATTTTAGAGAATGATCCTTGTACTCTTGAGAAGAACCTGTATGTTACTGCTGTTGGATGAAATGTTCTATATATGTCTATGAGGTATAATTGGTTTATAGCATTATTCAAGCCCCTTATTTCCTTACAACTGTCTACTCATTCTATCCATTATTGAAAGTGTTGTGTTGAAGTATCCAACTAATGCAGAACCATCTCTTTCTTCAAATCTGTCAATGCTTGCTTCATATATTTTGAGGCTGTCTTGTTTGGTGCATAAATGTTTGTAATCATTATGTCTTCTTGATGAGTTGATCCCTTTATTAAAATATAATGTCCTTCTTTGACCCTTTTAACAGTTTTTTACTGAAGGTCTATTTTGTCTGAATTAGTATAGATAACCATGCTCTCTATCGGTCATTATTTGTGGATTTCCCCCCATGGTTCCACATGCAATCTACTTGTGTCTATTTTTAATTTAAAGTGAGTCTCTTGTACACAACATATTTAGCCGTTCTTCAAATCTCTGCCTTTTGACTGGAGAGTTTAATCCATTAACATTTAAAATAACTACTAATAATGTAGGACTTACTTCTGTCGTTTTACTATCTTGTCTTAGGATGTCCTATGCTATTTTTGTACCTCATTCCTTCCTTTACTGCCTCCTTTTGTATCTAGTTGATCTTTTGTAGTGAACCATTTAGACTCCCTTACAAATTTCTTCTGTGCATACTTTTTAGATATTTTGTTTGTGGTTTATTATGAGGCTTAAATTTAACATCTTAATCTATAACAATCTCATTTTACCTGATGCCAACTTAACTTTAATAGCATGTACAAACTATATTCCTCTCTCCCTCTAGCACTCCCACCTTTATGTTGTTCCTGTCACAAATTATATTTTTATATATTGTGTGCCCCAAACCATGGATTCATTACTTTTATGGCATTTGCATTTTAGAGCCTGTAAGAAATTAAAAGTGAATTTACAAGCCAAAATAAAATACTACTGAAATTTATATTAACCCATACAGTTAGATTTTTACCAGAGATCTTTATTTCTTCTTAAGACTTGACCTACTGTCTAGTGTCCTTTTCTTTTAATCTGAAGAATTCTCTTTAACACTTCCTGAAGGCTGGTCTAGTGTTAGATTCCTTCTACTTTTGTTTATCTGGAACTGTCTTAATCTCTCCCTCCTTTTTGAAAGGGATTTTTGCCAGATATAGAAGTCCTGGTTGACAATTTTATTTCCTTTCAGCACTTTAAATATATCATCCCACTGCCTTCTTGCCTCCATTGTTTCTGAGAAGAAATTTGCACTTAATCTTATTGAGGTTCCTTTATACATGAGCCATTACTTCTCTCTTGCAGCTTTCAGGATTCTCTATTTGTCCTTGTCATTTGACAGTTGATTAAAATATATCCAGTGTAGCTCTCTTTGAGCTTATCCTTTTCAGAGTTCATTAAATTTCTTAGATGTATATATTTGTGTATATATAAATTTGGAAATTTTTCAGCCATTATTTTTCCAACTATTCCATCTTTCTTCTCCATCTTGGTCTGCCACAATGTGTATACTGGTATGATTGATGGGTCCTACAATTCTCTTAAGGCTCGGTTCACCTTTCTTCATTCTTTTTGCTTTCTGCTCCTCATTCTGAATAATTTCAATTGTCTTATCTTCAAGTTCACTAATTCTTTCTTTTGCCAGCTCCAATCTGCTGTTTAACTCATTTGGGAATTTTTTTTTTTTTCAGTTATTGTGGTCCTCAGCTCTGTTTGATTCTTTTTCCTTATTTCCATCCCTTTACTGAAGTTCTCATTTTGATCATATATTGTTTTCCTTATTTCCAATAGTTCTTTCTGTTTTCTTTAGCTCTTTGAGTACATTTAAGACAAACTTTTAAAGCTCTTGTCTAGAATGTCCAAAGTCTGGGCTTTCTTATTTTTTCTCATTTTTGATGAGATGTTTTATTTTCACCCTTTGAATGGACAGTCATTCCCAGTTTCTTTGTATGCCTTGCAATCTTCTATTTCACACTGGAAATTTTCATATTTTAATGTGTCAAATCTGGAATTTGGTCACTAAGGTGTCTGTTCCTTGAACTTGTATCCAGCTAGTATATTTCAGAGATTTCCTTGAATACCAGGAGCTGAGAGAGAGACAGAGAGAAATACCTCTCCCAGTAGTCTTGGAGATTGGCCTATGTAAATGCTCTCTTCCAGCATTTATCCAGCCAAATAATGAGCCTAAAGAACAGCCCAAGGCAAATGCCTATGATCTCTCTAGTCTTCTCTGACTATGCATCTTAAACTGGTTTTTCTTAGGACTTGCCCTAATTTACACGGATCCAAATGCCCATCATCCCCCCAGGAAACAGACTCTCCTCCTACTCCCAGATCAATATTCTATGCCTTAAAGTTAGCAATCCTTTGCCCCAAACAGCTGCAATTTGATTGCTTTCTTATATTGTCTCAGATGCCCTACAGGTCACTTCTACTTCCAAAGCAAGTTCTGAAATGGCAAATCTGCACTGAGTGTACTAGTTCAGTTGTTCGAGCGGCATAAATGCGTACTCCCTCTGGAACCAGCAGTAATGACCTAACTGGAAGGGGAGACCAGCTCTGCACTGAGTCAGGAAGTAAGTGGAGAAGGATCAGCAAAGTTGCTTTAAGGTTTCTCTATCATTTTCAATTTGCTTTTCTCTTGATTTGGCATTTTCCAAGTTTCTGCAAATCATTAACTGTTTCCTACAGCCCTGAGAGAATTGGTCCCACTAATTTTTTGCTAGTTGTTTAAAGATTCCGTGGCAGGTAGAACACTACAGTGTCTCACTCTGCCATTTTGGTTCCAAAAGAGGCTCTATGTATTATTTATAAACACAGGTACATGAATTCTCCTACAGCTGTGATGTTTGCTCTCAGAAGGTCAGTGTTTACTTTTTAAAAAAAGTTTTGCTCTTATGCAACAAAAGGAAGGCTCAATAAACCAGACAGTATTGACAAGAGTTTGGTCAGAATTTTATGGTTCTACCACAATCAAATTTCTTAAATTTAGTTTAAATTATAAATAGAAAATGGATTTTGTCTTACCATATTATAGTAGAAGGGGAGAAGATGTTTATTTAATGTTTGCCCTGACTAGAGTAAGTTAATTTTAAGCATTTTTTCTTATTAAAGATAGGTGACATTTATAGTACAGTGTGTAATTTCATGCCATGAATATTCAAAAAGAAATTATGAGCAATAAATTTTAAACAAATCTGCTGAGCATCCCAAATTAGATTATGAGAATTGGAATGGGGGCAGAGTAATACTCAGAGTCCATATGAGCTAGTATAACCTAGAAGTCACTTTAGGTAGAAGAATGCTCTGCTGAATGGGACAATCTTTAAAGTCAGGATGAACCCAGGAGTACCTGTTACTTTCAGGTAAAAATAATAACAGTGTAGAGGAAATAAAGCAAAATTCCAAGACATGTTGTTTTCCCACAAAAAGTTGGGACAAAATACCCCAACTGAGGTCACTTCATGCAAAGACAAATACCACCACTACCAGACTAATGTCCTTTTAATGTCATGTAAAATAGCTCAACCTGGTCAAGAAGAAGAGGTTTGATTCACACCCCTACACTGAAACTAGGTACAAATTATTTCATTAATCATTTGTTTTCCGAAACCAGCCAAGTATTTGATTCAAAATATCAAATCATATAGGTCATTTTTTACTGTTTCCCATGTATTAAATGAGTTAGCTCCACTGATCTCTTGGACTGTTCTTGCTCAAAAATCATGTGATTCAACAAGTATAAAATTAGAAAGACTTGACATGATAGTTCCTGGAAGGAAAAAAACGTCATGGGATGATTATCTCATCATGAACCGAGAAGCACAAACCTAGGTGAATGAATGTATGAATATCATCTACATTATAGGAAATAACACATTAATGGCTGTCTGTACTTCACAGCCCACATCAAGAATATAATATACTGTTCTGAGAAATACATCTTAACAAGGACATTAATAAACTAGAAAGTAACCAGTAGACAGTGGCCAGAATGGTGAGGCATCAGGATATCCTGTCCTTTACAGGGAACACAAGGAGCACCCTGGGGAGTTAAAGAAATGTTTGTTTGGTGGTCCTGGTATGATTGTCCCCATATCTTCACCACCAGAAAGTATTTTAGAGTCTCCACTAGAGGAGGCAACAACTGAGTTGATTACCCACCTTCTAAGAGATCACCAGGACTAATGTTATCAAACCTTACATTGCTATTTTCCTTTGACACCATGAGAGCCTTGCCAATGCTCCCCCAAGTGGAGGTGTCAGAGTGGAGCCAGGATGTCCAAGCTCCAGAGACTTACCTAAGGTTTTTTAAACAAGAATCCACAACTAAAACTAAATACAAAAATTACCATCATCTGGGCGGGCCACAGTGGCTCAGCAGGTAAGAATGCTTGCCTGCCATGCCCAAGGACTCGGGTTCGATTCCTGGTGCCTGCCCATGTTAAAAAAAAAAAAAAGAATTACCATCATCTTACCTAGGTGACCTGTAAAATCCCTTCCAGTCCAGCTCTAAAGATATGTAATCTAGTTTAAATTGTTGATTTTTTTTGCCCAAGCGTTATTAATCTGACTATCACATCACTGTAACAGCAGGGAGAGGAACTGAGTGGATTTTGTTGTGACCTGTGACAATCAGTATCAGTATTGAAGCAGGCTCTAACCTTTGCATGTGTTTAGTGGGAGAGAATCCAAGGAGGAATTTCTTGGGCGAGGTTGCCCTAGATTATTTTTACAATAGCTCATTATTTACCTCTCCTTGGAACTAATTTTGAATTTTCAGCATAGTCTCCTGTTGGTGGCTCTTTCAACTTTCAGTTCCTTTCATTTCTGACTCATGCCCTGTGGCAGAAAAGATGAATTTCTGAGTTATCTGAGTGACTCAGCTCAGGTGAGTAAGAGTGAAAAGAGAAACAGGAAATAATTATGGTAATAAGGATCACAGACACACCCGTAGATGATAAAACTATGTTTGGTAACTAGTCAGTGTCTTTCCAGAATAATAAATTCTCCTAAACTGGTACATAACTGTCAGGTTTATCCCATATTTAAACACAATGTTTTACTTCAGCTAAAGACTTTCTTGCCCACCCTTTGTTTGCTCTGTTTTTTCATAAAAGGAAACAGAATGAGAAATGCTGAGAAAATGTAGAGTTGGACAGAATTTAACTCTTACCTTTAAATCACTTTCTTGGTGTTGATGTTACATGGGTACTCTAAAACTGCGCCAAAGCATTCTTTGCATGCCATAATGGTCAACAGCAAATGCTGAAACCAGGACCTGGCTCTACTATTTATTAGCTGTGAACCTTGGGCAACTTACAGACACTATCTGTGCCTCAACTTCTTTATCTATAAAATGGGGGCAATAATTGTACCTACTTCAAAAGGATGTGATGAGGATTAAATGAATTGAAGTGCTTGGAATAGTGTAGGGCATGAGGTGGGCTGTACACCTGTGTTAGCTATTATTGCTGCTATTTTTATACTGAGGAGTCACCAATGAGTTAAAAAAACATCTAAGAAAAGAGAAAAACATCTCCCAATAACCTATAGGTAAACTCCCTCTCTAGTCTCCACTGAAGGATTATACATCACCATGCTTCAAGTGCACAGAGCCTGATAAAAGCTGCTAAGACAGGGTGTTATCTAGTTAAAAATCAGTACAAATTCATGTCTTACCTTTGCATTGAGCCCTCAGTTAAGATCCTTAGAGAACTGGGCACAGTAAAGGTAATTTGGCTGGGATTCCAGAATAGGTAAGTTGCTGAAGTGAGCAGAAAGAGAGGTGTTTGGGGAAATCTCTGGACTATAAGAAAGAGAACAGTGAAAGAGTATTGAACACTCTTCCTTCCTCTCTCACCCTACTCTTGGATCACAGAGTAGGTTACAAAAATCTTAAGCTGTCCTCCCCGCTCCCCCCCCCCACCACTGCTACCTGCCAGCATGATCATTTTAAAGAATGAAATTTTAACTCCCTTGCTTAAAATACTTCAGTGTCTTCCCATTTCACTCAATGACCTCAACTAATATTTTGGAATGAATGAATGGGAATGGGAGTCAGAAACAATAGAGCATGGGAGTCCATAGAAATAAATGGGTTTATGGGAATACCATTTGCCAAGGAGGACCAATCCTCATTTAGAACTTACTACCTAGGATTTTCTCATTATATCCTCAAAAATGACTGCATTAGCTCCTTCCCGTCTGTTTCTCTAACCCCTGAGGAACTTGACTCCCTCAGGAAAATGCAATTCCCTTTGTTGAGAGAGTCCCAGTCCCTCCCCTTTCTCACTTCAAGAAGCCAGTGGAAATCTGGCTCCCCAGTCAGAGTTCCTTATACTTGTCAAGGCCATACATAGCTCACCTGGGTAGGAAGAGTATAGAAATGATTCCTTATTGCACAAGTACTAAGGAATCAACATAGAGCGATGATTACCAGCACGGGCTTTAGAGACCCTACAGGTTAGAGTCTTCATTGACCATTTCTAAGCTGAGGAACCACAGTTTCTCATCTGTAAAATGGTAAGAGACCTACTGGAGGTTTGTTGTGAGCATTAAATGTGATATCTGGCACACAATAACTGTTCAATAAATGTTGGCTATTACTAGCATTAAAATCATCATCATAATTGCTTCTAGTTTAACCTTCTTTCTCCCGTTTTACACACAAGAGAGTGAGCACAAACCTCATGTAATTCTATGAGCCGTAATAAAATTCTAGTTAAATAGAAACATAACAATAATCATATTTCTCTTCTGTTCTTCTAACAACTGATTATGGAACAATGTATTTTTGCCCCACCCACAACAAGCTCTGGATACAGTCAAAAAGACAGTATTTCTGCTGTTTCTACATCTCCTTAGCCCTCCTCCCCTGCATCCTTCCTCCCACACTCTAAGAACTTCCAACCATGTCCAAACCCCCTTATCTCTCCTGCAGGAAAGGGGGACCCCTGGGGGAGTGGAGGGATATCTCATACATTGTGTCCACCCAAGGCTGCACTGCAGGTTCTCAGCCTCCCTCCCCCATCACTGCTTCACAGCAACCTGCCTACCTATAAGCTGTTCTACCCATGAAGAACTTCTGCTTCCTTCCCTTCTGTTGGCTCCATGTCATTTGTTTTCATTGCTGCAGGTGCCTGGCAGGTTGGTTGCCTTGTCCCATTTTTTAGGCAGAAGCTGGACTGATTCTCAGAGTTCTCAGGAGACCCTATCTGGGCTAGCCCCAGATAATCCACTTCCTTCCTTCTTCCTAATGTCCCAGAAATCCCATACTAAGTCATCTTGGCCTCTCCTTCCTCAACCTTGGGGTAAATAAAATTTCTACTTCCTTCAGTTGCTCTTTCAATTTCCAAGAGCAGATATATTCCCAAATAGAAGGAGCAAATCTACTTTCGAGGGCTTGCTAGAACTGCAGTAATCACAACCCTTTGTTAATCCATTTCCTTAACCCATCCATAGCATCCTACATTCAGTCACTTTCCTCAAGAAATTCAGTCACCCTTGTGACTTTGTAAATTTACTAAATTTACTGAAAACTTGAGAATAATCACAGCACACACAGCATAGCTTTCCTCCACCTCATTCTCCTAATCCTCTTGCCTCTGGCTTCATAACCTCTTAAAAACCTGCATTCCTCCTGGGGAACCCCTCAACCAAGTGGGCTCTCTTGGAGGTTATGCTGGTTTGAAATGATGTATGTACCCTAGAAAACATGTTTTAATCCTAATCCCATTTTGTAAAGGCAGCCGTTTCTTCTAATCCCTATTCAGCATTGTATGCTTGAAGCTGTAATTAGATCATCTCCCTGGAGATGTGATTTAATCCAGAGTGGTTGTTAAACTGGATTAGGTGGAGGCATGTCTCCACCCATTTGGGTGGGTGTTGATTATTTTCTGGAGTCCTGTAAAAGAGGAAACATTTTGGAGAATGAGAGAGAGATTCAGAAAGAGCAAAGAAGAACGACATAGGCACAAGAAGCAGAGAGAACCAGCCAGCAACCTTTGGAGATGAAGAAGAAAAAGAGCTCCCACAGAGCTTCATGAAACAGGAAGCCAGAAGAGAAAGCTAGCAGATGATGCCGTGTTTGCCATGTCTCCTTCCAGCCGAGAGAGAGAAACCCTGACTGTTCACCATCTGCCTTCTCAGATGAGAGAGAAACCCTGAATGTCATCAGCCTTCTTGAACCAAGGTATCTTTCCCTGGATGCCTTTGATTGGACATTTATATAAACTTGCTTTAATTGGAACATTTTCTCGGTCTTAGCACCGTGAACTAGCAATTTATTAAATTCCCCTTTTAAAAAAGCCATTCTGTTCCTAGTACATTGCATTCCAGCAGCTAGCAAACTAGAACAGAGGTACACCCACTCTCTATGCCTAACTGCTTCTCTCTTGAGGAGTAGGGGTGGGGAGTAGAGAAGACCCTAGACTGACCTGCCTTCTCCAGCTCCACTAAAATTCTAATGAATAAAATGCTTTCAAAATTGTGTAATGAAAAGGTTAGAATGGCCGTAGCCCAAACACCCCTAAAGAAAGGGATAGAAAGTTCAAACGTGGTGGTGGAGTTATACAGAGAAGGTAGGATTTAACAAATGAATATGATTGCTGAATCATTAAATTGATATCTCTTTTAGTCTCAAGTATCTTAGAGCAGCTATAAGTAAAAACCTAAAACTGTGGAATTATAACCCATGCCAAACTCTGAAATACACTCTACAACTAATTGTGGTGCTGTGTTTTGAAATTTATTGCTTCTTTGTATATATGTTATTTTTTTTTCACAAAAAGGAAAAAAAACTCAATTGTGATGATAAAAAAAAAAATATTTATCCCTTCTAGCCTCCTATGTTCTGGAGCAGCTAGAAAGTAAAATCTGAGAGGATTGTGTGGTAGCCCATGACAAGCTCTGGAATCTGTCTTGTAACTACTTATTGAAGAGTCCTTTGAAAACTATAGCTTTTTCCTTTCTTTGCTGTATATATATGTTATACTACACAATAAAAAAGTTTTTAAAAAACTGTGAAAGTTATCTTCTGTTTTCCCCTCTCTTTCCCAACTGAGAACCACCTTTGAGATATGGTATGAGTTTTATACGCTTCTTTTTGTGCTCAAGTTTCTCAGTTGGTCTTTCTGGTTTCCAAGGTCCATTTTGTTATTTCTTCCTTCTCTCTTATCACCAGCAACTTCCTTTCCCAATTCCACTTTTTTATCTTTTTCCTTGGCCAAGTCTACTCACAGCACAGCACAGCTGGGAGGGGCAGCATGATCCCTAAAATGAGGACAAAAGTGAGCAAAAAAGCCCTCACAAACCTTTAATTGGTCTTATCTACCAGACCATACAAAGTTAATATCAGTTATGGTTTTATTTAGCAAATATAAACACATGCACACATATGCAGCACCATGCTAGAAACTTTGAGGGATCCAAACACAAATGTACTGAGACTGCAGCTTCAAAGAACTGATTTGTCTGATGGGAAAATAAGATACGTATGGAAAATGGGAAAACACAGCAAACCATGACAGGTGCTGACCAAGTGCAGAGGGACAAGGGCTTCTGGGGCTTCTAATAGAAGGAGCTAAAAAAGGCCTTCAAGGTCAGAGTGTCATTTTGATCTGGATCCCTATTATTAAAGGCCTGAGGGTCTTGCAGGTGGAGGGCTCACCCTCAGCAACGTCGTCATTCAAGGTTAAGTATAGCTCTTTGACAGTAGGGAATTAATCCAATGTGGAAAATCCCTACTGATACTATCTCAAAGATGTGAGAGCAGATTTTCTGAACTGGGAAGGCTCCTCAGAACCCAAGCCCATAAAACTCAATATATGTTTCTATTCTCTTTATGTTGTTTGTTTAAAGGAGTCAGAGAGGAAAGAAGTCTTAAGACCACTGGACCACTCTGTATTCTAAGTTTCTCTCAAGGGCTGTGGTCTGGAAATTTCACATTCAGTTTATTTAAGGTGACTAGGACTTGAGAAGTTGGGTCATACTGGTCAAATGCAAACAAGCAGATGCCTTCATTACTTTCTCTCCAGGTATCTGATGTACGAAAGCATAGAAACCATCCAGCTTGGGCTTTCCAAAGCAGACCCAATTTGTGTAATCTCTTTTTTGATGAAACCTATAATATATTACCAAATATGACTTATGTTTGCAGATATTTTATATATAAAAATCAAAACTAAAGAAAAGTATCTTTTGTCAAATTTATCTACTCTGATTTTAGATCTCCGTAACTAGAAGAATTTGTGTTGGTTTCTGAAATAAGTTGGGGACTGAAGAGGGAGATTGTTTTCTACAGGAGAGTAGATGGATATTTACACAAATACAGAGGTGCTACTAGGTTCGAACATGCTAAATGAGGGAAGGAGATCCACCTTTGAATTAAACATTCTCTGGTATTTGAGAGGTCACAAAGTAGTGAGAAAGACACGGTATACAAACATCTCTAACTCAAAGCAGGACACAAGAAATGCTAAAATATGGATGGACCTTGAGAACATTATGCTGAGTGAGACTAGCCAAAAACTAAAGGACAGATACTGTATGGTCTCACTGACATGAATTGACATTAGTGAATAAACTTGGAATATGTCGTTGGTAACAGAGATCATCAGGAGATAGAAATAGGGTAAGATATTGGATAATTGGAGCTGAAGGGATACAGACTGTACAACAGGACTGGATACAAAAACTCAGTAATGGACAGCACAATACTACCTAACTGTAATATAATTACATTAAAACACTGAATGAAGCTGCATGTAAGAATGATAGAGAGAGGAAGGCTGGGAACATAAATGAAATCAGAAAGAAAGATAGATGTTAAAGATTGAGATGGTATAATCTAGGAATGCCTAGAGTGTATAATAATAGTGAAATGTACAATGTACAAATTTTTAAAATGTTTTTGCATGAGGCAGAACAAAGGAATGTCATTATTGCAGGGTGCTGAAAATAGATGGTAATTAATATTTTAAAATGTCACCTTATGTGTGAGGCTAAAGCAAAAAATGTTTATTTGTTACAAAATTTATATTTTGACTAGTGCATTTCCTAATATAACTTATGTAGATAGTTTGATTGAATGCCATAAGTACTTGGAATCTCAGGTAGGACATGAGATTTTGTTGGTTTATCCAGAGTGATGCCCCGATGAATCCCAGAGTGATTCAATCAGTGAGTGGAAAAGTATTTGCAAAGCCCCCTTCGGGGAATGGTGAGAGCGGGGAGAAATTCAACTTCCCCAAGTTGAATTCTTGATATTCTCACAAGCAGTGTGGACAACCAAAGCTATAGGCTGAGCCCCCAGTCTTGGGGTTTGTTCATATGAAACATAACCCCACAAAGGATAGGTCAAGTCTACTTAAAATTTAGGCCTAAGAGTCACCCCCAAGAGAGCCTCTTTTGTTGCTCAGATGTGGCCTCTCTCTCCAGTCAACATGACGAGCAGTCTCACCACCCTCCCCCTC